>JARQSV010000639.1:2146853-2159093 GCA_030142285.1 Calameuta idolon
CTCGCCGCTACGATTTAGCGCCATGAATTTGTATCGCCTAAAAGCGGAGCGTTGTGCATCTCCCTACTCATCTCTGCGCTGATTGTATAGTGTTGAACGTTCGCCGTGACTCGCATATCGTTCGGTCTGTATTTCTAACCTAATAATTTGACGGGTTGTGGAAGAAGTAAACTTTTCATATTTTCATACAACTCGTGGAGCGGAATATTATTAGAGATGCCTGAGAGTACCAAGGCTGAGATTAAACCCGCTAAAGAAACAAAGAATGGAAAGGAGGAAGAGAAAAATGATTTAGTAAGTATCCACTGGACTCATTTATTCATGACTTGCATGATGTTTTCGCCGATCGGACATTGTTCTTAGAATACAATGAATTTAAATAGAATGTTATTTGAATTATAATCGAGCGCAATGTAATTGCAAATATTTTGGTTTTCCAAAGATTCAATTCTTACCCGTATTTTTAGGAATGGAAACAACTGAATTTAGCTAACTGCTATTTAATCAAAATTTGTTAATTATGGGAGGCAGTCAAGTCCTCTGAAAAAGCTAAAAATGCAGTCTTTCGTAAAGATTATAAAATTACATGCTTTCATTTTTTTCATATATAAAAGTAATTAATTATGGCAATTCTAAAAGATGTCAAAGCAATCACTTTAAATTATTTTTAATTATTTATTATTTAAATTATTTGATAGTATTCAGTGTCTAAAAAATTCGACTCATATTGAACCTTCTCTAAGTTGGTGTTGTTGATATTTAGTTATGAATAACCATTATTACTCAAAATTATGAATAACAGTATGACATTGTTATTAGAACTCTGATTTGTTACAATGTTTGTCATCTTCTTTCAGTCAGAGGAGGATAAACTGCTTCAGGAAGAATTAGGTAATTTAGTCGATCATCTTCAAGATCCTAATACCAACTTGCACCTTCCTGCACTGGAGTCTTTGCAGTCACAAATTCGTGCATCTACCACATCAATGACAAGCGTGCCAAAACCTCTAAAATTCATGAGACCGCACTATGACACAATGAAGAACGTATATGAAAAGATAACCGATCCAAAAGCAAAGGAATTATGTTCAGACATTATCTCTGTTCTTGCCATGACTATGGGAGAAGGTAGAGAATGCCTGAAGTATAGGTTGACTGGATCTGCCTTAGAAATTGGCGAGTGGGGTCATGAATACGTAAGACATTTATCTGGAGAACTGGCAGGAGCTTGGGATGAGATAACGGGTGATGTTGATACTAAAAAGTTGATAGCCCTTGTTCACGAAATTATCCCTTACAACATGGCTCATAATGCTGAGACAGAAGCATGCGATTTACTTATGGAAATCGAGCGACTTGATTTGCTAGAGCAATATGTGGATGAGAGTGCTTATCAAAGAGTTTGCCTTTACCTTACAAGTTGTGTACCATATGTTGCTGATCCAGAGAACAGTACTCTCCTTCATGCTGCGTCAAAACTTTATCGAAAATTCAACCAATATCCACAAGCACTAAGACTTGCTATGCAATTGAATGATCTACCACTTATTGAAGAAATCTTCACAAGCTGCACAGATATGTAAGTATAACCTGTTTGGATGGCAATTTTTTATCTCCGATTTGGTACATTTTATTTTTTGAGACAAGTGATTACACAAGTTATTAAATATACAAATCACATTTTTCATTCTAATTAATATTAATCGTTTTTATAATTATTGCAGAGCCGTAAGGAAACAGTTAGCATTTATGTTGGGTCGCCAGCAAATCTACATTGAGATTCCCGACACTTTGAACGAATACGATGATCTAGTAGAATCTATGTCAAACACACATCTGAATACCCACTTTTTGAACTTAGCTCGCGAGTTAGACATAACAGAGCCAAAGACCCCAGAGGACGTATACAAATCACATCTTGAAAACTCTAGACCGCCATTCGGTGGTGGTCAAGTGGATTCAGCCAGACAAAACCTGGCAGCTAGTTTCGTAAACGGATTTGTAAATGCTGCCTTCGGTCGGGACAAATTGCTTATGGAAGATGGAAACAAATGGTTATACAAGAACAAAGAGCACGGTATGCTGAGTGCCACTGCGTCCCTAGGTCTCGTCCTCTTGTGGGATGTTGATGGTGGATTAACACCAATTGATAAGTACCTCTACTCATCCGAAGATTATATAAAATCTGGAGCATTGTTGGCCTGTGGAATTGTCAATTGTTTTGTGAGAAACGAGTGTGATCCTGCTTTGGCTCTTCTTTCCGACTACGTGCTGCACAGCAGCAATACTATGAGAATTGGTGCTATTGTTGGTCTCGGCTTAGCATACGCTGGCTCTAATCGAGAAACAGTGTTGAGCTTACTCACTCCAGTACTTAGTGATCCAAAATCGAGTTGGGAAGTAGTCGGAGTAGCAGGTCTCGCTCTTGGCATGGTGGCCGTAGGATCGTGTAACGCATACGTTACCACAGCGATAATGCATACGCTAATGGAAAAGTCTGAAGCAGATCTTAAAGACACCTACGCAAGATTCTTGCCACTTGGTCTGGGTTTGTGTTTCTTAGGAAAACAGGAAGCTGCTGAAGCTATAATTGCTGCTCTTGAAGTTATCCCCGAGCCCTTCAGGTCCATGTCTACGACCCTGGTTGAAGTTTGCGCATATGCTGGTACCGGAAATGTCCTGAAGATTCAGCATCTTCTTCACATCTGTTCAGAACACTATGAACCAACAAATGAGAAGGAGGAAAAGAGTGATCGCAAAGATAAGGAGAAAAAAGAAGAGAAGAAGGAAGAGAAGGAGAAAGACTTAAGTTCTCGCCAGGCTATCGCTGTTCTTGGTATTGCGTTAATCGCGATGGGAGAAGAAATTGGTGCCGAGATGGCGTACAGAACGTTCGGTCACTTACTTCGCTATTGTGAACCGGTTATACGACGTTCTGTACCACTAGCTCTAGGTCTTATATCCGTTTCTAATCCAAAATTAAATATCCTTGATACTCTTTCTAAGTTCTCGCACGATAGCGACCCTGAAGTAGCCCACAATGCCATCTTCGCAATGGGTCTCGTTGGTGCCGGAACGAATAACGCTAGACTGGCTGCAATGCTTAGGCAACTGGCACAATTCCACGCTAAGGATCCTAACAACTTGTTCATGGTACGCATCGCGCAAGGTCTAACACATCTCGGCAAGGGAACATTAACCCTTTCGCCGTATCACAGCGACAGACAACTTCTAAGTCCTGTCGCCCTGGCTGGTCTCTTAGGAACTCTTATAGGGTTTTTGGACGTGAAGAATAGTAAGTTTGATATATGAATCTGTCTTTCATCGTTTAAGTAATTTTGTCGAACGAATTAAAAACTATGGAATTATTTGTTTCAGTAATTCTTGGTCGCTCTCACTATCTTTTGTACACCCTGGCCGCTGCGATGCAGCCTAGGATGCTCGTTACTTTCGATGAGGAGTTGAATCCCTTGGCGGTGCCGGTACGAGTAGGACTTGCAGTCGACGTTGTTGGTCAGGCTGGTAAACCTAAGACGATCACCGGCTTCCAGACACATACAACACCAGTTCTATTAGCATATGGAGAACGGGCAGAGCTTGCGACAGACGAATATATTCCAGTTACTCCGATCCTGGAAGGCTTCGTTGTCTTGCAATATAATCCTGATTTTGATCCTTAGTTGTAATGTGGAATTTCTTATTCGAATGTACCACTCGTATTGTATTGCTAATAAAAACGTCTGCCTTGCCTCTGCCTGGTAGACTTCTTTCTCAATATGTCTACTATTTATAATTAAGCTACCAAAGCAAAGGGAAAGCAGATTCTCTTCATAAAAAAGTGTAATTCATATAGCTTATGTGAATGTTGAATTCCCAGAATGTTTTGACAAGCCATCTACTTTAAATATTATTTTATTATGCTGGAGCTTTTATTAGTTTTGCATAATAGCAGCAAAAGGATAAAATCATTAATGGTATTTTCAAAATTTCCTATAACGTCTTCGCTATTCTTTCATGTTATTAGTGCTTTTCATACTTAATTATGATTTAATGGTCATTTAATAATAATTAATGAAACTTTACGTGATTCCTTATTGAGTACTACATTGCGGGCCCATGCCAGGAATTTCAAAGTACTTACTTTGAACGTACTAAGGAACGTATTCTAAGACTAAACGTTATTAGGTTTTTATCGTGATTATTTTTGACGAGTTATTGCTAATATGCTCTATATAAGAAGTTGACGTTGGTTATGACTTTGAAGACGGGCGTAATGAACTCAAATTTATATCGAGTAATATAAGGATCCCCCAAGTAGTACTTTTTTTTTAGAGGAATTCACAGCACTCCTGTACTTGACGTAGTGTTTTACACATATATGGTCTTTAAGGAGATATCATAAGTTTTTTTTGCTCAACGGGATATATTAATCTTTAACCATACAGGTCTGACCTTAGAAACATACTTTACAAGACGAGGTCTGTGAGACCTCAATCTGTGGAACTGAATATGAGACCATTACAAATGTACTTGGCGCCAGACTCGATCGAATCTTTTGATAATTTTAAACAAATATTGCCTATATGTATAATTAGATATGTAATGGATACTAATGTTCAATTATTTATATACATACAAAGGATGTATACATACAAAAGATAGCATCTTTAGGTTTGTTTGTTATGCGCTACAGTGGCTTAAAATAAGGCAGAAAAAAGTAATATTTTCGTTTAAAACACAAATACTCAGCAGAAAATTTAAATTAGTCGAAATGACAGGTGAAACATTCAATTAATGAAATCAAGCAGCCAAATTCAATGCAATGTATAATTTTCGATAAGTACAGACTTCATATATTATATTGATTACAAATCTAGAAAACTACTGAATACGAATGAATAAGAACATCAAAATGGTATGAGCTACAATAAATCTTGCGTATTATTATTACACCTTATTCAAATATTTCAATTAAGTTATAGTAGCTACATAGCTAAATTTTTTAATAATTATTCTACGTAAAATTAGTTTGAGAATTGTTTAAAAAAAGGAATACTTTTTTTGACCAATACTGATTTGTTAATACTATATTTTAATGTGGTTGAATCTGTAGATGATTAATTATAATTAAATGCCCAATACTGATATGTTCTATTACACAATGGAACACAAAATTAATCTATATTGTTATAATGACTGTGTTTCTTACTATGATTAATAAATACTATCGTCACATCAATCGATTATATAAACGGTTTACAGTACTAATTATTATATTAACAAAACTTTTCATATTGCTGCCATGAGATTTAAGTACCACGGAAGGAGATTCGAATAAAATCACTTGTATCTTATGAGAATAGCTCTAAATTTCGACGTTACAATATAAAGAATAAAAACATTTAAGTGCTCAAAACTGCTTAAATACCGAAGAGATCTATTGACATAAAGGATAGATTCAATGAACATAAGTGCATTTAAAAAATGGAAGACTGAAACAAATTGCAATGTTTATATATTATACGATTTTCAAATCCGAGTTCTCAGTATGATCGAATAAAGATATTTAGAATGACAAGAAATGGCTCATTTGAAAATGTATATATTCTTACTCTTAAAGAAACTTCTTTCGAAATAAATTAATGCAATTGTGCATGGTCATTCTTAAATTTCTTTTTAAAATCTACAATAAAATATAGAAACTCTTATAAGAATGGCAATACTACCGTTGTCGATCAATAAATTGATAGAAATCGCAGTGTAAATATAAAGAATATCAGTCGTTTTTACTATAAATGCTTTGAAACCGCTTTCATGTGTTATCGCTCCATTTTTATCGCGAATAAGTATCTGCGCGTAATGAAGTCAAATTTGGATCTTCTCTTTTTCCAAAATATCATTTATTCTATGGCCGATTTCCGTGCGAATGCCGTCAAAGATAACATTTCGTTTGGGTCTGTTGGAAGTCTTGCAAATTCAATTTCATCGCTGACACTATTTTCTGCAATACCCGCACATCAAATTGTAGTGGTATTCATAAGAATTATAAGCATAAATTAATATATTATATGTGAAAATTGCTTACCGGAAGGTTCGATTGGCCATTGTTTATGCGATGGTGCATAAAGACACAGAAGTGCCAAAATATAAATGTTCCACATTCCATAAACTCCAGTGAAAAAAGCAGAAGTCATTTCTAGTTCTATGTCTTCATCCCATTTCCATTGGCCTTCTGCTACCTACGAAGAAATCATAAATGTCAACAAAATCATAGAATGTTACCAAACGGTATAAAAATTATCATACCTGTCCAAGAATGAATCCAATAACTGTCAGTGAAGCGCAAAGTAATGTGGTTATCATTAAAAATTTGAAGCGATAAATGACTCCTTCATAATGCAAACGTCGAGCTGAACTCATACTAGGCAACGCAGCTCGTTTTGCGCTAATATTCATGAACACTTTCCATATCATGTATGTCAAAAATAATAGATAAATTCCAGCAGATACACCAGCTAGTATTATAAAAGACAACTATGTTTGTACGTTATTAAGGCCATACACATTTTTGGAATAAGAATATATACTTTTCTACAAAGTTCTCTTTAGAAATTGTGATGTGAAAAATCTTGAATACATATTTTGAAAGGATACAGCCAACTTTGTACCGATCTCTGTAACCCAGATTGAGTAAAATGGATTTCTTAATTGAACTCCACGCTCACACATATCAAACATGAAAAGCGAAAGGCATCCCACACCAACGGCAGAAAGATGTCGCCAGTAGCATTTCAATGTATTTCTTTGCTCACCTTCCTGAATCTATTATTTCCATGAAAAACGTTATAGGTAACGGTGATATTATAAATCAGGTTCTTTTTTAAATTACTGAATATACTTACCATAAGATGTTCACCTGCAAATACTAACCAAAAGGATAGAAGTGTTGCATAAAATACACCTTGTCTGATATCTCCCAAAAGCAACATAAATGGCATATCAAAAGCAAGAGTCATGTATTCCAAAGGCACTGAAAACAATGAACAAAGTACAGAATGTATTAAATATCATGACATAGTTCCTTTTTGAATTATGCTGGTATTTTTTTGGTTAATATTACTTACTGTTTAGAAAAGTAAGTGCAGAGCCTAGTGCTAAGAGCATGTATTCTAGCAATGCTGGTGCTCTTGATAACATATTCACTCTTCTCCAGTGCCAGGCAAGGATACAGAGTACAATTGGGAAATAGATGGTTTTCAAGCTTACCCAAACTTTTGTAAATCCTCCATTTTGGTTAATGACCTAAATATCAAATTTGTTATGTACTATATACATAATGGTTATAATAATAATTAATTAATACTTACCGTAAGCCATAAGTCGGTAATATGACCTAAGCCTTGGTTAATATTTTTTTCAGTATCAGCTGGCAACCGAATATTCAAAAGGTAATAATCATGATACAAAGATCCTAATTCAAATAATGGTACAGTGCTGCAGTTGTATATGTATTGTTCCATATTCTAGAGTAATAAGAAATTTATATGCTTTAATCAAAGAATATGATGATACGAATGTAAACATTATTTACCGTATCAATGCTACATTCTAGAATTCTTTCTATAACAGAGGCACCATATGGTTTCCATGCATCATCTGGATCTCCTTTGTTTCTATATGCAAGTCTAGCATCCAAAGTGATTTTTGTTTTAGGAGCTATAAATACAATATTACAATTTCATTAATTTGTAAAAAGAGAACATTTTACAAATATAGAAATATATATATTATAATTACCTATTTCCATTTGACTGTGATAGGTGATATCTACTTGCAAGACTCCAATGAGATTTTGTTGCCATCTTGAATAATCTAATACTTCATTAGCTCGAGGAATAGGCATCTAAATTAAAGTGAAATAAGGATCATAGAGAACTTTGATCATTGCCATTACGATCCTAATAGTTAATTATCAAAAAACAAGCGTTCTTGAATAGGTTTGGAAAATATGATTTCTTTAGGATGTGAATTTACCTGAAATACATAAACAACTTGGAATGCCTGGTGATGATTATCAAATTCTTCAAATCGAACTGGTATACAAGAACCTTTTCCACGTGAATAAAACCATTTTCCTCCACCTGGTTCAGACCCATTGATACGAATATCTCTACATGGTGTTCCTAATATGTTTTGGCTGCTTGCAGGTCTAGGAGCTGTTAAAAAAATATTTTAAGTCACTTGATTTGGTATTTACATAATTTGAATAATGCAAACAAAAATATTCATTACATTTGAAGTAACATTGAACAACAATGAACCAATATTATTAGCATATGATATAAATCGAATATAAATGAAATTACAAATTCAGAAACCTTTGTATACAGGGCACTAACATCGAAAAAGCAATAGACATAAAAGTAAAACAAATTCATAAAAGGATTCCTTTCATTCCTGCCATTTATATGTCCGGATATAAAAATCTTCTACTTCCGCTCTGACAAAAGAAAACTATGTTGCCAAAGAATTTGATATTATCCTATAATACACGATACGTAGCAATAAATACTAGGACTCTCCTGTATCACATAAAATAAGATATACAGTGAGTTAAAAAATACCTATTCTAGGTAACTATCGCAAAACCAACTACGTAAAACTTAAAATTGACAAAGCTCATTAATAATCAGCTAAACCTCCCGCTCAATCCATTGAACAAAGAACTATGCTATGGACCCATCAGCATCTCTCTTGTAAACAAAATTTAGTCTCATTACTCACCAACGAGACCGCCGATTAAAAAGCAAACTATTTGTGCGACAATCAACAGCATCACAAGCACTGAGAGCTTTTTTCCGCTTAAATTCTCAATAATAGTTCCTTGCATCTTGTCAGGACGCTTTGAATTACCGGCACGCTATCACAATCTTCGGTAAAATGTCGCTCCGTAAATACAGCGAAGGTCGGCGACGCGGCGAACTTTGATGTAGCCCAGACTATGTCGAGCAGTGATGATGCCAACTCTGACAGCATCCAACAGGGGAGCAACACACCCCACTACTTTGTCGGCAAGTTTTATGACTAGGACAGGACAAAGGATCATGTATTTTTTTAAAAGAACCAGGATAAGATTTGTATCTCAGCATTTTGGTAAGTATCCGGTTTGTCAGACAGCAAACGAGAAAGGTGGATTTTCATTTAGAATCTGATACACCTTGTCCAAGAGCAATTGAAGAATAATCCAGAAATCTAGAATGAGTTTTATCAGATCATAATTCACTATAATATGAACAATTTTGCGTAACTGTACACAATAAATGTGGAGAAATGGATATATAGAGTTATGTGCAGATCCAGATTTTTAATAAGAATACACATGTTAGCGTTGCTTGACATTCATCTCAGCGTTGACGTAGCGCTATGATTGCTACTTATAATTTTTATAATTATTACTATTAGTTACAGCTGGTATTATTATTACTAGTTGTCAATATACTGATCATTTATTTTTTTTATAAACACTTATTTCTGTATAGCTACAAGAGTACTACATAACTACAAAGCATACAGTATTAAACATAAACGGTACAAGTTGTATCAGCTTGGTGTCGACATTGGTGTTACCGTTGCCAATAGTCCAGCAATGGTATGCGACGTCAGTGAATGAAATTCATATGTACACGGATTGGTCAACGCCCCTGCGTAACTTTCTGACGCTCAGCTGAGATAGAGCCCTAAAGATTCGTCAAGTGATAGTTCCTATCAGAGATCCTTCCTCCTTCCTTTCCTTATGGCTGTATCCCCAATGGGGGACATGTGCCCCCGCAGAGATGAGTAGGGAGATGCGCAATGCTACGGTTTTAGGCGATACCAAAAGCATGGCGGTAAATCGTAGCGGCGAGTTTAGGAGTAGAATTTTGTGATCATCGTCTCCGTCGATAATGCGTATCCCGTGGTAACCGAGTTGAACGTGATCACGAACATATAGATGGGCGCACGTGAACAATGGCTGACGGGGTCTCTTACGTCTAACCCACTGAGCTTGCTCGATGAGAACGGAGGCAGGTTGTAGCGTCAAATATCGCCACTCCGTACGTCCTGGCGGTGCTCGCAAGGGCGCCATCGGGTGCTACGTCTGTGATATTTCGTTGCGGCGGATCTTAACTAGGTGTAGACCTGTTTCATTTAACTTACCTTACTCCTTATGCGCTTTCCTTGTCCCTTGACCCGACTTCCTCTCATACTCGAGGTTTCCTCCCCCATAATCCTGGCGCGGCAGCCGCAGGACTCGAGGATTTTTCTCAATACAAAAAATAAGGTCCCTTGTGGGGCCTCGGAGGGATCGTTGCTCCCTTCTCGAGAGGTAGGACCTCAAGGAAATGGAAGCGGAGGGGCTTATTTCGCTCCCATATACTCCCTTCTTCTCCTACTTTTTCCAGTGTTCCCTTTTCTCGCTCCTCACGAATAATCTCATCCTCGTGCTCAGTCCTTACCATCTCTCTTCTTCACTCTTTCTTTTTAAAAAACTTCTTATTTTTCCTTCCCTGTCTACTGCCACCAACCGTTTCTACTTAACTTCCAAATTAAAATTATAGAGAATTATAAATTCGAGTGCAGAGTATTGCGCCGATTATTCCATATACATGTTTAAAAATAAAGCGAATATATGGTAAGCATAAAAATACATAAAGAGAAGACATATAAGGGCGGTTATAAGCGCCTGCATCCAGAATAATTGTAGGCTTTGTGTTGCACCAAGTATTTTATAGAAATATTAAATAGTATAGGAAATTTATGGTAACCATAAAAATTGCTATGGCGAAGACAAATGGGGGCCGTATTGTGCGCATACATCTCGGATAATTGTAGACAACATACTGCGCTACACATTTTTTAAAAATATTAAATATTAGAGAGAATTGTTGCCTCAAGCGCTCCCCCCACTCTCCGCCTGCTCCGGCTCTTCGAGCCCTGCGGTACGAATTTGCGCGCACACATTTTTGGACAACTTCCAGTACTTCTAAATATGCTTGGCCAGAATTTTCGATTTCTAGGTGTTATTATTTTACTTTATTAATTTAATTAATTATCTTAATGTTCTAAACACCTAATTTATTAATATTTCAATTTGAACGTAATTCATTTTCGATATTCAACAATTTCAATTCAAATTTTATCTACTCCGTATATACTGCAAGATTGTGATTTAGCCTCAATTTTATATTTTGAATAAATTTTGAAAGGAAATCAAGATCCAATAATATTTAGTAGTATTTGGAAAGCTTTATTCAATTCTTGGAATTTTCAATATTTCTGTGCAACTAATTTTTTTCTTCTTTTTCTCTCTTCCTTCTTCTTATTCCTTTCTGGCTTTATGCCCTTATGGAGGGTTCTAAGGATTGCTCTGGGAACCAGCGATAAGTTGCGGAGAACCTCTGCCCGCCAAGCTACGCGTTCATGATCACGTTCAGCGCGGCTACGACGGAACATGTATTATCGACGGAGGCGATGATCACAAAATCCTACTCCTGGACTCGCCGCTACGATTTAGCGCCATGTTTTTGGTATCCCCTAAAACCGTAGCGTTGTGCATCTCCCTGCTCATCTCTGTAGCACAGCCCAGTTAGGCATTGGTGGATAGCTATGCGCAAGTATGATCAGTGATATAGCTGGTCACAGGTCAAGTTTAGTATCGGAGATAAAACGAAGTTTTCGAATATAGGATAATAGCGGTGGAATTTTACATTATCATTCGTTTTTTCGCAAGCCGTTGGTAGAGTTTAGTGTTATTACACAATAAAAAAAATGGCAGCTTCTGTTCGAGTTACTAAGGTACACATTGATTAAATTATTTTTGTTTATGGTATCTTGGAGCCTACTGTTTTCCAAATTTTTAAAAACATGTAATCGGCGATGAAACGTACAGTCATGAGGCCAGTTCTTAAATATTAGTCTAACATATTTCGTAAAACTTTGGAATGACTAGTGTATAGTTTTAATCATATTCTAAGAACTTATATTATTTCTAATATTGTTTCAGATGTTAAATGATATGCAGCATCATAATCCTTTATGTGCACAATTAAAATGCTTTTGCATTTACTTTGCTAATTCTATTGTTTTAAACTCTATTTTTATTTTTGAATATTTTCTCAAATATATTTTGTTTGACTTTTTTTACAGACAACATTTGTTCAGTTGAGGAATTACAGCTTTAAAGTGAATTTGAATGATGTC
>JARQSV010000640.1:12067-47856 GCA_030142285.1 Calameuta idolon
AAGCACGTGTTGCAGGCTAGGGATTTCATAGTTTTCGATCTGTCAAAAAACCACACCGAACTCGTGGACCTACTATATACTAGTCGAATGCGTTACTTTCAGCTAGGCCACTCGGTACGCTATATTGTATGTGCATACATACAAAATATCCCATATAAAAGGAGGAGAAAACTAGCAGTCATTATTACGTTACAAACAATGATCCCTATTTACACTTCACCTTGTAAACTACATTTAAAAATGATTCGACGATCAATCAATAGATTAGCATTCTACGAGAAAATTACTATGGATCAGTTATTTAGTCACTAGTGAGAGATAGTTAAAATAATGCACACATGCTTAAGTTAACAGGTGCACGTGTATGCCAGTGTGAATGTTTTTTTTTCTACTCGAATCGAGGAGTAAACTAACTAAAATAAGATTTGGTAAAATTACAATGTGTGATCTTCGTTATTGACTTTTCATTCAGTCTTGCCATTGATTGTAAAGCTCTATATTATAAATAATTACCATGGGGACGACGGGTCCAGAGCTCATGTATTTTACCAAGCCAGGGAAGAAAGGCCTGGCAGCCAAATCGGCATAGTGTTGTTTTAGAAGATCCTCAGATGCCTGAAACAATAGAATACGAATTATTTTCTCAATGTGTAATATTATTATTATTATTCAACTATACAATGAAAATACTAATATTCGCATATGGTTATCTGCCATTTTTAATTGAAAAAGAAAATATCGTTTAAACGACTTCACTCGAAAAGTAAATAAAACTTTAACGTAATGCACTTAATAGTCTTAGGTTTCTTCTAAAGGTCACCTCCGATAAGGTTAACAAAACTATTGACCGCGTTCTAGCACGCCCCCTAATCAATTGACCCTACATCAAAATTAAGTTCAGTTACCCCTACAAGAATTTTACTGTTAATAAATCAAGCTATAAAATAATGAAGTATAAATCCTGATCTGAATAGCGATAGTCTGACAAAGTTTTAATAAATGTTTTGTAATTCTAAAGGCAGTTGTACATTTATTCGCTGCTGAACTGTTAACGTCTAGTGCAACGGGATCTGTCGCAGCTGCATAGATCAAAGATTGAATTTAACATATCCTCGAGCAATAGGATAAAAGGAATTAACACTTGCAAATCACTGTAACCATTTTTATTTATTGATGATTGCAAATCACCACGTGTCTTCATATTGTCCGACATAACCGGAGTCTGCGCAGACATCTTTCTGCTGACTTACTTACCCACACCATCTTCAGAGCGACAAGTTTGAAGCCTTTTTCTTCAAAACGTTGGATGATCTTGCCGACGAGGCCACGTTGGACACCGTCGGGTTTGATCATAATAAAGGTGCGCTCTTTGTTCTCAGCCATTATGTATTCAGAAATTAAATAAAACAACGCTAATACAGAGCACAAGACCATGCAACGCCGGCAGGTTACAGGAGAGTGAGAACGATTAGGTTCTGTCTATAAGCCAAGTAGAAGGGATGCGCACAAGTCTTTTAACAGGAACGTAGACATTTTGGGCGACAGTGCCCGATACTCTTGGTAGTTTTTGCTTTTACTTGAATACACCAAACTTTGTATGATATGAATTGTAAAATGACGTTAAATTACTATTTTTTTTTTCATTTTAATATTAAGAACCAAAGATTGTACAATAAACTCGATCGTATGTAAATTTCGAAAAGTAAAGCATTCTTAATATGGATACACTAGAAAGCAACAATGGCCTTCCTGTTTATAATGTAATAGCATTCTTTTACAATAGTATTACGGACGATTATTTTTGTTTCCCGTTATACTTAAAAACCTTTATTTATTTGCGATTACATTTCGTGTGTCCTTACGATACAGCCCTGGAAAATAAGACCGGCCTTCCGATTCGTCGCAATGACGTATTTCCCGCGCTGATGTTCGCGCAAGCCTCGAACCCAGACACAACCATTGATTTGTCTCATACACTCTTATCGTGAAACAAGCGTGAAGTGTAGCTTAAGAAATTTCACAAGTAACATCGAGCGAATCATTCTGTGGAAACGAACATCACGCGGCATAAACGTAATACATCCTATATATTATTTATTCAGATTGGAGTCTCAAAGGTAGATCCATGATGGCGGACACATGAAGACCGCGTTCGTGTTCTCGCCGATGAAATCCTCTCTTGACGTTGTTTTGTTTCGCCGATTTGCTGATCCTCAAAGTGAAATCTGTCCCCCGTGGGACAACTGTGAGAAGATAACCAAATTCAGGCAAGAGAGGAATCGCGCCAGACGTAGTCTTTAAGCAGATACAGATTTTTCAGAGTTTTGCCTTCGTGTTGATTAACGTATTTTAACGAAGCACCGATGCAGGCTCAGCAACAACAGCAACAGCAACAGCAGCAAGGCCACCAGCAAATTGCCGGGGCTAGTGTCATCCTCAAAATGAACGAAATTCAGCAACTATCGACAGTTGGTACGTAAAATAAAAAATTATTGATAATACGAGAGCAGGAAGGCATCCAGCACTTTACATTTTTTCCCCCTATTCTTCAGTCAAAGAATTTCTTTTGTGCTCCCAATCAAATTTCTTGATGTTTTACTCATTCCTCACTTTAAATCTAGTACAATTTGCACGTTTTATGCAGCATGTACATTTATTGTTATAGTTATAGATAATGGAAGTGATTGGAGGATTGACGGAATAAACGAATGAACATTTTTTTTAATACCATTATGATGGATTAAGCAATTTTCGGTGGTAACAGGAAGAAGTGCTACTCCAATCTTCTTTATATATTTATAAAAGTATGTCAAAAATGTTTTACAAAGATTGAACAGTTCTTTTAATTGTTATGAATCTCTCATTTTGTCTGTCCAATGTTATATCGGTCATCGTATGGATATTTAAAAAATTGTATTTCATGGATGATCGTTACTTCCGTGACATTATGTGTGGAAGTTTCCATTATCCAACTTCTCATAGTCATACCAAATTTACTTACTGATAAATATGTTCTATAAAGATTTTAAAAGACTGTGAGTTATTCACTGTATTTTTATCAAGTCAAAATGACTTTTCTATTACAGTTGAATGACGAATCTACATCTGCTCCGAAAGCTAAAATCTTTATATATATCCTATACTACTACAATATGACGATTTAGATAAGTCATATAACATTTTTAACATCAATAGACTGATACTGATTGACGCGTGTTATTCATAAATCGTGAATTATTCATGAAGGTCAATTAAAAAAAATATCGCTTTGCCAACCTGTATAACCTTTATTATCCCTACGGTCCAACCAAGTTATCAAGTATCAATACGATAAGAAAATGATAATTTTCACCACTCATATGAATCCCAATGTACATGAGAAATGCCAAAGTTGCGTTAACAAAAAAAAAACAGTACTGGATAGACGTGTCAAATACTTTTTAAATAACATGCGCATGATGTTCAGTAACCATTGGTGACCGCCATAAAAAAGAACGGTAAAAACAGTTATCAGATTTCTATTGTAAAAGTTCAATCAAATTCAGTAATAAATTTTTCATCGCGTAGTCGCTAAAAGAAGCAAACGACATTTATTTAGTCCTAGCGCAATCGTAATCCTGCTTTGTCATCGGTCACAAGTACGTTTAACAAACGTAATAATTCTGGAATGATTATTCAGTCGTCTACAATACCATATGGACAAATAATTACATAAACTTAATTATGCTGAAACGTAAGATTATTATTCAAATCCAATCGTTCATTTTTCCTCAATATTATACTACGAATATTGAGCTGTATTAGACGGTGTGCTGTAGAACGCTGTAAAAACTATTTAGGTAGCTTATACATCCTAACGGCAATTCCAACCATTTCTCACGTCGACCGCCTTTGTTCCTGACTCCTGTTTTTCTACCGAAATATTCTGGTAGTGCCGATACCTCGTATGGGGCACTGTCAAAAACCGACGGAATATTCCACTGGGTACCGATTCCATCTGCCTTCCGTGCCAAGAGTGGGAATGGCCCTTTGGTAGTCTCCAATGTCAGGGGCGTGCTTAGTTTGACTAGGGCCTTGGAATACGATGACATTTTTAATAGAATAAAAATGTAAAAAGCGAACGATTAATAAAATCATATATTGAACCTCGAAGATCGTAAACATTAAGATCGATAAAAAGTGTCATTTTTTTTTAAATGTTCACACTTATATGAATTACATATTCAAAATATAGTTATTTTATTTGCTTTCGTTTGAAGATAGTATATTTGTATGATCTCTGGATGAATTATTTCAAAATAACCACAAACACTACATGCAGATGAAGTAAATCTAATTCTTGGACCAGTTGTCTGATATTCTGTTGGCTGTAAGTTAGCATATTTTTTTTATTAAAAATACGTTTATGCTCTTGCAATTGAATTCTCATGTAAGACTTTTTCATATTAAATAAATGCACCTCTTACGATCAATAACCTGGCTATGGTTCACGTCTCCATCGTTCTCGCTCGGCAGTTTCTTCGTTATGCAGGGAATACTAGTGATTTCTATACGATTTGTAGTAAAGCATTCCTTTAATTTTCGACATAAATTTACCAGAAAACTCTTATTCCACCTAGATATTTTACATTTCAATAAACCCACATCGAATTCTCGGGAACATTTAACATGACAGCTATTCGTTATTCAATCCACTGACCCTCTCCGTTATACAACGTTTTCGATCTAGAGCCAAAGCCAATATTACTCGTTACCTTTCAGCTCCTTTACGGCGCTACATAACTAATAATTCAATGAGTTGGCAATGCTTGATATTGTCTGAACATTCGATATCATTTCATTTAGTAACGGATTCAATATAAACGAGTTGTTAAACGTTTAGGAAACTGCTGTGTAAAAGGGATTAATTATCTAATGAACTGTTACCATTTCCTATTTATGTTCCAAAAATACTTTTCATATATAAGTAATAAGAAGAATTTCCTACAAAATGAAGTTTAAGCAGTTTGTTTTTGCTAGTATGTATCTGTCAATTTTTCTTGTTGTAATATATACAACGAACATTTATTAGAAGGTTTGCACTGATGAGGTGCCCTTAATATATACAGCCCTGGAAACCCCTCTCTATTCTACCCGGGTATCCACCTTGCCCCCAACCCAGCAATAGAGTCTGCGATCTGGCGGGAGTAACTTGGCCATAACAGAAAAGAGTACGCTGCTGTGAAATTCGTTTGAACGATCGGTCGAAGAGAACTTGGTTTCTAGCAAGATTAAATTTCACTTTACTACTTAATTCGTGCAAAATTCTCGAGAAAAAAGTTTGCGGATAGTCATAGTTACGACATCTGACGAAATCGCTAGTAGTTTTTGGAAAAATATGAGCAATCACGTGTTGGTGAAAAGTTACCCTATTATAAAAGGTGGAAATGACGCTTTGGATGGGAATATTATTATAAGTGCAGTGGAAAGTGGACAAGATGGTATCGTTACTTGGCAAAATGCACAGAATCTTCTGGTCGTTACACAGGATGCTCAAGGCAAAGAGATTATTGCCGTAACTGATGAGCAAGCTATTAACATCGTGCCGGACTCCTATTGTTAGTTTTTACAATATTTTTACTCGATTTTGTGGCTAAATTACAAAATACGACAACTTTATGAAGTTAGCTGTGGATTGTTTAATTTTCTTTTTACATGAAGCTCTTCAAAAAGAAGTCGTATTCTACATTTTTATCGTGTTTGTTTTGGTAGTAGTACAGTTAGATATCTATTACGTATTTGCGACTCGAATGACACGCATGTTTGATTTCATTATATGTATATTACACTGTTAAATGATTAGCTCTTATAATTAGAACCATTACAAGTTATACTCGAAACTTCTCCAATGCTTTGTAGATGTGCCATCCCATTATGATTATGTTCGTTATCGATACGTTGGAAACTTCAGTTTTTGCGTTGCATTTTTAGTCGTGAAATACATAAAACGTGGGAGAGTTTTATTTAGTCGATTGTTTTAGTTTTACGCGAAGGTACTGCGCAGAGAGAACGTTTATTTATACGCTGTACAATATTTGTCACTTTAGAGAAATGGCATCTTTCCTTACTAATTTGCGGCATCTACGTATGTAACATATATGTATATACGTTGTCTTTGTACATAAGCAAAATCATAGTGGGCAAGAAAGTATGAAAAAAAACTCGCTTTTTCTTTTAAAATGATATATTATCTTGTCGAAGAAGTATTTAATTTTTTGTGGGCCAGCAATACTTCATACATTGAAATGTATTTATGATCACTTGTAGCAGAATTTTAATTTGGTATTTTGTTATCTTTCAGGGTTACTGGAACTTGCACACAGAGAATATCAAGCTGGAGATTATGAAAATGCAGAAAGACATTGTATGCAACTTTGGCGACAGGAAACAAACAATACTGGAGTTCTTCTGTTACTTTCATCGATACACTTTCAGTGTCGCAGGCTAGAAAAGTGAGTTTACTTATATAAATAGAGATCTGACCAATTTTCAATGATATAATTTACGTCATTTTGGATTACTCCTTTAAATTTAAATTTAAATATAATTTATAATTTTCTATAGGTCAGCACACTATAGCAGTTTGGCTATTAAGCAAAATCCTTTGCTGGCTGAAGCATACAGCAACCTAGGAAATGTTTACAAGGAACGTGGTCAACTGCAGGAAGCATTGGAGAACTATCGTCATGCTGTCAGGTTGAAACCTGATTTCATTGATGGTTACATCAATTTAGCAGCAGCCCTTGTTGCTGCTGGGGACATGGAACAGGCTGTGCAAGCATATGTCACTGCTCTGCAATACAACCCTGTAAGTACATAATTTTCAAGATAAATGCAAAAATAGACCTTGCTTTGTCATATAGCGGAATATATATATAAGCAGTATTCAAACAAATTTGTATATAACTATATTAAAATTAAACAAAGATGATAATTAATGCAAATGGTTTTGCAATTAACAATCTATAGAAAGAAAATATTTTCATCTATTTCAGGATCTCTATTGCGTGCGGAGCGATCTTGGTAATCTTTTGAAAGCATTAGCAAGACTTGACGAGGCTAAGGTAGGTTGAAATTTAAATATACCGTTAATAGACACTAATATCACGTGTCACATTCTTATGCAGTTGTACTCTAATAGAACCCTTTAAAGAGAGTCCATCAAACGTACCTATTTAAATTAATTAAGAATCGTCATCAACTTTGCATAGAGTATACTTTGTATTAGCTTTTCCCACATCGAACAAACTAAATTATTAGACGTCAAGTTCAGCTTTTTGAAACGACCTCATTTAAACAAACTTTCAAAATCCTCTGAAGAACAAATTTTAGTTTTTGCTTTTATTGTTTAGTCAAGTCAATAAAGATTCAAATTTCTTACATCTTTTATACATCAACTCTTATTAAAGGGACAAATTTCAATTGACTTTTAAATTCACGATACTCTATAAACATAATTTAGAGAATGAATTCTGACGGAGTACAAATGCATAACGTGCATGTGCCCCAGCCGGCGTAGTTCTGAGGAATGTGTAGAGCAAATGTATATGTTTTACGTAGCTCATTGCAGAAAGCTGTCTTTCTTTGCCATGCAATAATGTGCGCGGCGCGCGATCATCTGCTATCAAAATTGAAACTGTGCATACGTCATCCTGGATTCTCTCGTTTCAGCATTAACTTTTTGATTGCAGAACAAATATCGTGTATCCATGCTTTTGGGAATTTAAATGAATCACATTTGACAGAATTTGCGGCTCGTATCTCGTCAACGTTATCACTGTTACGATAAAAAAGAGAAGTGAAACAATCTAGAGAAAAAAAACAGTGTTATACAATATTCTTTACGTAAGCTTTCACAGTTGTACAATCTTCTTAGCGTACAGTTTCCTTGTTTCACTCTTGCAGAAAGCCGTAATAAATCTACGTTGACTCGTGATGAGACAATCTGTACACTGTCAAATATGATTATTGGGTTTAGGTTTGTGAAGTTGAAAGCAGCGCCAAACCAACAAAGGCAGTGCGCGACTTGTAGCAACACCATCATAACACACGATCACACCAACATGGTGTTGCAACAAATTTAATGAATTCGCTGACCCTATTTATATTATATTTCAGTATAGTCTACAATACGGACGAAATGGAATGGAGGAGTGGCTGAACTTTTTATTCGCAGGTGATCAGAAACACTGGATGAAATATACGCGACTTTAGCATGTAAAATAGGGTCAGCAGCGCGCGATTACGTATCTTCTAAGTTTGTCTTTAGACTCTCATTTTTGATTGATTTTTTTATCTTTGTTTTTCATTATGTACAGCATCACTTTCATCTCTATATCCAGTAGATTGTTTCAGCTGGCATATCACTGGCGCGAGATTACTTGACTATTTTCAATCTCTCAATTACATTATTTATTACGTGTAAAGGCAAATCGTGAAAGTGATTCAATTTACTGGCGACTTTTTGGACTCTTCGTGACTTTCTATGCGCTCTAATACGTGTGGTGATTTCAAGCGTTTCTTAAGTATTACCATGCTCAAATAATGACAGTTCCGTGATTTGCTTTTAATCAGGTAGAAGACGAATCGAATAAGCGTTTGTCGTTACATTGTCCAAAATTTGAACTCTAATACGAATTAGAACGCAGTGAGTCTACTCGGGGGCAGATGACAGTATTTCTTGTACAAAAACGAACGACGTCATGAAGTTCCACTATACGCTATAATTACTATCTGAAGGCCGAACTAAGTTTGAAAAATGTGGTTCAAGAGACAATTGTCATAGTCAAGCAATCTACTGCAGCGCGGCGCTTGCGATCACATATAAATGCACTCACGGATAAAGGGTTTTAGTTTCCGAATTAGATAGAACGAAGAAATTATTTATAACGACTGTGAAAAGTTGTTTCCACTTTTTTCTTTCCCCCTTAACGAAATAATTTACATTAGTTACTCGTGTGGTACGCAGACGCATTTAGTCTTAACGTCTATTAACGTCTTTATCATCGTGAGCGCATAAACGTAATATTAAGAGCGCAGCGGCATCGAGGATAGTTTTCTGCTAATTTATTATTAATTCCTAAGAACTCGCTAGCTCCTTTAACATTGATCCATCCCCCGACTCGCTCAGCCACAATTTTTTTTTTACACTCGAATTAATCTCACAGATTAGCATTCCAATTCGAAGAATTCATCGATGATGTCAGAGCAGATATTCGATTCGTTGCGCATACTATTGTTTCGTTCAACATAGAGATTCTCGTTCCTGTTATAACAATATAATATCGATGGAATACTTATTAACAGTGCACTGTTTATTACTCTTCAATTAGAACCATCATTCTCTTCTTCATTCCACTTTTACCATATACTATATATATTATAGCAGTAGAGGAAACGTCGACGAGAAGAAAACAGCTGATTTCACGTTGGTCAGTGTCTAATTTTTGGTATAAATATTTTCAAGATGTCGCAGACTTCATTTGGGCAAGAACTTCGAAATTACAGTGCTGTCAGATATTAGGAACGTGGCTGACGAGTGTAGCGTGTAGCGAATCGTGTCTACGAGTGACACGACTAGGTATTAAAAAAAAAAAGATGTGAGGTGAAGTACCTGGTGAAGAGAGATTAACGCAGCTGTCTTATTGTTGTGGATGGAATGAACAACTCTAGGAGGGGAAGTTGGAGCTATGCAATTGGTCGGTTTCCACTGGTTCCTTCGTCAAAGGGTGAAATCTGAATCTGGTTATTCAGTAACACTGTCTCTCAGTCTAAGTTTATTATGAGAGCTTACGACCCATACCTACCGTCAACCTACCGAAGGGTACACTGCAGGTAAAGTAGTTCCCGAGGCCGGTCTCTATCCTAATACGAGAGTCTCTTATCCACGGGGCACCAGATCGAAGATATTAATGAAACAAAATTCCGCGAAAGATTTTATCGAAATAATTGCTCGGTATATCCAGTGCACTAAATTTACACAATTTAACAACGTTACTTCGCGACTACGCGCGTAACCAGTCGTTTAATTTCTCGACCTGTGCTAATTCTTAATTGACATTACCACTGGTATTGGAAATCATCCATGATTTTTTATCATGAGATATGGATGATTGTTAACGATCGTTCGATCTATGCTTCAAATCCAATCCTATATATGTACATATATACAAGCAACAATATATATATTTACACGTATATGTCTCCTGTTATTTATGTATCCTTGCTCCATTAGAGGCCGGCCAACTAAAAATCCCCTTTTATTTAAATTTTTAGGTACGGATTACACTGCTTACGATGCAGCCCGTCTCTCGGCACGCGCGAATCACCCTCATGGCTTATTTCTTTGGAGCGTCATTTCTTTACAAAGAGAGAGAGAGAGAGAAACAGAATGGATAGGGAAATTTAGACTGTATTCATACCAATGGGAAGAGTGAATGACATCTTGCGCTGCGGCACGAAATTTGTTGAATTTGGATTGTTACATTACAATAGGGCGATATAGTCTATCGTCATTATCATTTGGTTCGTGTATCCGTTACGTGTCAACCGGAAATCCAGTTCATTAAAAGATAGAGATGTACGAAAGGAAGAACAGCTCGAGTCATTGTAAAAAATTTGATTGTGATATTTTCAAGTTACTTTTTCATAGCTTTTTTTTAAACGGATACAGTACTTTACGTGCTTAACATTTGCTTTTCAGCAGATGACAGATATTAAAATTCATGATTATCTCTTTAATTGATATTAACGTCCGGTGTTTGCCGTGCGCATTACATGTCAGTATATCAAATTCCTAAGTATTGAACGTAACCTTTTAAGGGGATAATATATTATAGCTTGTATACGCGCTGGCGAGTCCACCGGACGCATTCCGGAGAATCGTCATTGCGGTTATCTCGTGACGCTCCTTGCGCGCTTTGAAAATTTATCAAAGACCGAAAAAGAGAGGAAAAAAACATTCCTGATCATGATCCCACATATCCGCCTTCCCTCAAGAGACTCGCGATGTTAATGAAAGAGACGTTATCTTGCTTCTGTCGCAAACACGGAAGCAAGATGTTACATCTCGACGCGTAGCAAGCTCAATGTAAATGTTCATTATTTGCGCGATTACGGTTAACGCTTAATTATAAATATTCTTCTTTTTTTGTCCTTTCTTTCCCACCAATAATCAAAGTCGATGTACGATGAGTGTATATATTCGTTGAAGTCACTTTTTTCTCCGGTGCTCATTGTCACACTTTCGTTACTTTCTACATAAAGCGGAAGTCGCTCTGCTCCGTTGGAAATGACGATCAACCAGAGGAGTGACTTCCTTGGGTTTTTTTTTTTTTTTAAATAACGATACAGACTGTTGCCACCCAAGTCGGTGCTCGGGACTATGAAATAATTAAAAAAAAACATACACGAACGATGATATAATTCGTGTCGTTTATCTTTGTCGTTCATTTAAGACTTTATTTCTTCTTTCGTTGCTTCTTTTCTTCCAGTTTGATTTTGGGTCGACATTTTGTTTTCCCGAAGATTCGCGCGAATGTGTCACGTGCCTCCTATACCAAGGACTTCAGCGATATGACGGAAATCGAGATTGTACCTCGGGCTTAATCTATTCGCATTAGGCGACTTTTATTCGCCAATTACCTCTAAGCCGATTGTCAGGCTAATTATCGTTGAGGAACAAGGAAGGGGGGCACGGGGACGGACGTGAATTCAGGGAGAAAAGAATGACGAAGAGACAGAGAGAAAGAGAGAGGAATCGTATGGCTGCGGCGCGGCGAAGAGAGGACGGGCAACGCGCGGCGCGACCATCTCAGAATCGCGAACGTCTTGACTAACGTTATTTTTTCTGACCTTAGGCTTGTTATCTGAAGGCGATCGAGACGCGGCCTGACTTTGCCGTTGCTTGGAGCAATCTTGGTTGCGTTTTCAACGCTCAGGGTGAGATATGGCTTGCCATTCATCATTTCGAAAAGGCTGTCGCTTTGGATCCCAATTTCCTGGACGCCTACATCAACCTTGGTAACGTCTTGAAGGAAGCTCGTATCTTTGACCGGTATGCATACAGACCACTTTCATTAATAATTTTAAAATTTGAACATTGAATACGAAAAGTCTATGCGCGTCTAGGATTTTTCAAATATAGACGGTAGAGTCCTTTCTACTCTGTATTGTATAGGCGTCAGCATTATTTGCATAGTTTAAAACTATCTAAAATTTGAATTTCAAATTCTTGTAGATTTTATATTCAATAAGATTTTATCCCTTTACGAATTTCGACTGATCTCAGGCTCTTTCAATAGTATATTTATGATATGCACGAGATATAGCTGTCTGTTTACACCTTACCTGCATTGTGCTTCTTTTTACTCGGCATCCAGCAGTGTATCCACGATTCCTAAGATGGTCCACGACCAACATAAACGTGAACTCTTTGATCTCGTGCTGAATAAGTATTGCCAAGAAAATCCAAAGAACTTGATGAAAAGCTCGTACGAGCGAGGCTAAGGCGTGTTTGTCATTTGAAACTCAAGTTATAAAAGAAAAAAAGGTGGGCTTTCCAAACCAAATCGTAAAACTAGCGCGAAAGTTAATTACGGCTTTGAACTGAACATCCGCTCTAATCAGCATTAGCGCAAAGTACACTAGTGTGTGTGTCGGTGCGCTGATTGTGGGAGAAGAGAAAAAATAGCAGGAAACGAGCCAAACGACAGGGAACACTTTTGGGTTATTTCGTCGCTTAACTTATTATCGACTATGGTTACGTGTAGTGTGAAAATAGGTCAAGAGTTGACGCACCCTTTCTTTCCAACGAAAAAGTCTCATTTATTTTCACGCCGCTGAATCGGATTGGCTTGGTTATTCACGTTTTCCTTCTCCATTCCTACCGAACTTATCTGCCTTCGCTGCAGAGAAGGAGACACTAATATTCCTATAACGCGTTCGGTTAGCGAACAGAGGAAAATCGAAGAAGTGAAGTTCAGCAAAGTGCAAAGTAACCTAAGAATCTATCCGACACTGCTCTTTTTTTCTTCTCTTTCTTACCTTATATTTCCAATCTCCTCTGGATCCTTTATTTTCTTTCCAAAACTTCCAAACTCATCTTAAGCATTCGCTCTAAACTGGAATTTACTATCAGCTACGAACATTTCGAGCACCGGGTCTCTTCATTTAATATTCTGCAATATATTATGGGAACGATGTTAAGCGTGTGTGGCTTTTTTTATTTACTTTTAAGTTTGCCTTTTTACATTCATGTACGTCATCGCGTGCATAATTTATCCCTATTTTGACAGAACAGTCGCCTGTATAAATCTCTTCGGGCGGTTATATCGACATTGAAAATGTTTTTTCAGATAATTATAAAAAAAAGGATGAGGTAGTTCGTTAAGCACTGTGTTGGAGAAAGTAATTGCAGCTGTACCAGTCAATACAGCAGCATGGTCGGAAGGCTTTCAATTAGTGCACTGACAAACGGAACTTTATTAGTTTCCTTCCATTAGTGCACAGTGGATACACCCTTCACGCTAATGAGAACAATTTGTCGAGGGGATATTGAAGTGTTGGAATTTTCTTTTTTAAGAGAAAATAATTTGTTAAATGTCTTCAAAAGACCGCCAGACAAATGACTAATGAGTACTTGATGAAGTGACTACTGATGCGTAATTATATTCTTCCTCTCGATCTATCCAATCTTTTTAATTCTTCCATTTATTTCATTCTATTGACTTCGCGTTGATGACATTCTTTGATATACTCATTGAGTGGCTTACCAATTGATCGGTGTCCCAGTGAGTGATTGTGATGCCATCCGGTACGATATTGCTGCGAATGTCAATTGGATCCCGTAAATAACTGAAACGGCGTCGTTCCTTCTCCTATATTCCACGAGGATGCTTCACTAACGACGTGGGGGATCATGTCAAGAAAGTCCCGGAAGTTCTATCAGGAAAATGAAATGTATACTGATCGTGGCTCCACGGCAAAACGCGTATTTTTCTTTTTACTGTTATTCCTCAGGATTTTATTCATGGAAACATTCTGAACACTCGAGTCTGACGAGAAAAGTTATTTAAATTCAGAATCAATAACTGCCTCGTCTAAACACAATTGTTCTCAATAATCATTGAATAACTTTTTTAAGGAAACTACAGATTCTTTACGATCGCTGCCAGACGGAAATTCCTTTATGTTCTGCCAAGTGTCTCTACTAAAATCCATCAGTCATGTACACTCCCAGGCGCCATCCGCGAGCTCTGACTTGAGATTACGAAGAAAAATTTGGTAGAGGAATAACTCTGTGAAGGAAGTCAGAGCTCGAGCTAAGTATCAGGATTTTGAAAAACTATATGAGCGAGGAGAAAATATGGAAGAACTATTCTCGTGCGGTAGAAATTCGGCAGTCTCGCTCGGCCAATTCGATAATGATTTATTATTTCTTTTAGTATTGACCGGCGCTGCTGTAGATTCGAGGCCGCAATTCTTCGCGTATAGCTAATACAACAATGGACCTGATACGAGAATCTGTATCGTCGGTAATGGAGGATGTCTTTTCTTCTTCAAACATCTCCGTGGAAAATTTTTCGGGAAACAAAATCATCTCTCTCTGGCTTTATTGGGAACGAGGAGAAGCCGCCCGAATGGTGTCTGCTTTTATTCTCTATCAATTGGTAGCCAATAAATTACGTAAAGGCTGACGTCGTTCTACCCACGAATATCCGTTTCACGATTTACGAGTTTCTCGGGGTTCTAAAATTTTATATTTCACGCGTTTTCGCTTTGGCCTTTATACAGAGTCACGGGAATAACGCTAAGCAAGCTCGAAATCACTTGTTACCCTTATACCCGTATATTTGTATAATGATAGTTTACGTTAATTGTTATTAGGTAGAAGCATAGTAAATAATGTTACCATTATTTCGCACGTAGACTTTCCATCTGCATAAATTGTTTTTTATGCGTGACGCGTTGCGTGCTGTAATTGGAGGGTCGATTAAATGAAAAAATCCATACAAAGTTTTCCACCCGAAGAATTCGAGCTGCGCCTGACGGAGGGTTATTTTCGTATATTTTCGAAGTTCAGAAACTCTCCGTGCAATTTTCATTGTAAATACAGCTGTGGCGTATTCTTTGCGACATGAATACAATCCATCAAAGTGACACAAACATGTTTGTTATTTTGCAATTTCGAAAAACACAGGGGAATGGAGATGAAAATGAATTTATTATAACAGAAGAAAAAGTAGCTTTGGTACTTAGACTGGTTTTCTGCAAAAATTCCGTAAAATGCTAAATGAGTTTTCTTATGGATACGAAAGGCAGTCGTAGCGGTATTCGTCGGTAATCGTCGGTAATGATATTTCAGAATATCGATTATCGTGTGATTTGCGACCAGTAAATTCCGAATCTTTAATTTACAGGAGAAATTCATTATTCCGTTGGAGCGGCTTAAAAGTTGCGTTTTCAGCTCTTTAATTTTAACTTGTACTATTGTGAGGTATCTAGGGTAAACGATATTCCCTAGGAAATCCTGAGAAATGAGTATATCTATATATACTATGAATATGTCTCGTAACTGTCACCCCCTACGTGATATCACGTCAGTCTGCAACATTACAGATATCGTCACAGATACCACGTTTGCAATATGAATAACCAGTTTTCGAAATCATTTTCTAGTTCTTCATCGCGGCGGGAATGGCCGAAGATTTCACGGTCTGTCCGTTGATTTGCGCTACAGTGACTATATCGAAGGTGCTAATTGCGAACTGTTGCGAACTTTTCTTTTTAGTCAGTTCTGCCAATCGTACTTTTTACTGGTAATTTTGTCTAACTTTGCTCTACTTTCTTTATACAGTATGCCATCATGTATGGAACGAATGGTGCAGCTATATTCAAGATATTTACGGCATCGTTGTATCGTGCCTGTCGACCTACAAATTTTTAGGAATTTATTTTGAACTATATTTTTGACTAAAATTTCGTTCTTTTATGCATCTAAATTTTTTCATTGTTTCCTATAAAATTGTAATGCGAAGAGTTGTGGGAATAGTGAGAAAAAGTGCATCGGATATCGTTGGATATGATTTTACTCTTTGATTCGAGTAATTCAGAATTCTCATAATCATACTTTAATGATCATTTTATACAACCACCTTATTTCCAAAATCGTTATATAGAGAAGAAACAGCGTAATGAAATTTTAAGGGCACATAATTTGTACATTGGTGAACATGATAATTTACGTTTTCAGAGATATAGTCTGTCGATTTTCCTGGCCATTTCACGACAAATTCGCATTGTACTGCCCAATCGTACACTTGCGTAAATTCAATGTGTCCAAAATTCGTATCATGCGTCCTTTATACGAATCCACGAATTCATTTCGCAACACATTACACAAAGTATTTACGAAGTGTGCAAGTGATATATCTGTACAGTTTCTAGTCCTTACTGCTTCTATTGCTCAATGAAATATAACCAGGACGAACTATCGTGCGAATTTACAAACCCAGGGACGTGGAAACTACCGATTTGTAATGCATGGGATATTCCCAAGCAGAATTACCATTATTGCATCACTATGATAATCATAATATTTATCATCTTCTAGTTTTCAAAAAAAACAACCTGGATCGTTAACGCAGCTTCCATCTAGAACATTTTTACCTCGATTGACCCAACCTTTCAACGATTTTTCGAATTGTTATTCACATCGGCCGAGCTTTTACCCCATTTGAAAAAAAATTGTAAGCGTTTCGTATGATTGATAAATCTCATCCGAATCAATGTTTCGTAAAAGAACAACAGGCCGATCGTTGAATCTCATTTTTCTTCAGGTTTATTGTGATTTATACCACTCCCATAACTCACACCTTTCACTTCGTCGCGTTATCTTTCGCTCCCACGCTCCTGGTACATTCTGACTACATGTAAACGCCTTCAGCTTGGTCTCCGTTTACTCTAACTTCATTTATTAGTCACGGTATGATATTAGAAACGCGTTCTGTGTCTTTTTTTCTAAAAGTGTGTTTCCTGCGTAACTAATGAGGGTTAAAGCGTTTCAGCAGCGACATGTGAATCCCCTTAGACGCTTCTGCTTTCCCTTGTATATTTTTTTCTAGCCGAATTAAAAAATTTCACGACTTTTCGCAACGTATTTTTTCTGTTAAGGATTTAATAACATATTCAATCACGTGCAAGAGGAGCGCGTTATCGGAATTTATACCTGGGTGCTTGAATAACGAATACATGGATTATGAACGTATATGTATACATATCTGGGAGCTAAAATGTTGGGGTAAACCATGTACTCTGCCTTCTGGATTGGCAGTGTTAGAGATAGAAACACAAGAATCCACGGAATAGAACATTGTTTTCTCAACCCTCCGCAACTTCTCGACGTTGGATATCATTTCTCATTCAATCCCTCAAGGACCACGTGTCTGTCACTCTTATTATTAATAATTTGACAGGTTGGAAGGATGTTTCAAGGTATCTACATATTTGATCGATTGATCGATCGATTTTACGAGCTTTTTCGCCTTCCGTCTTCGTTAACTGCTACCCGCTTTTACTTTCATCTATGATTAAATTTTCGCTTTGCTTGTTTTTGAGTTCCATACGTATACACATTAACCCTTAACTACACAGGTCTGACCTTAGAAACATACTTCGCAAGACGAGATCCGTGAGACCTCAATCTGTGGCTGGATCGTAAGGCCATTTCAACGAATAAAATGGCTCAAAAATAGAGTTTTCACCTCGCTCTCTTCGTAGTTTACATAAATTAAATGACCAGGTATCAACTAATAATTATCTAGTATGTTTTTTTAATTCGTTGAAAATTTACGTAGAAACAAATTCGGCAGGAGGGCTAAACATAAAATTGGTGAGGACCTTGAAGACCGCACGTGTGTAGTTAAGGGTTAAACTAGGCGCCTAAACGCGTCTCGCAATTCTGAGGCCTCGTTCTACCCGTCAATATATTTTTTCACCGTCACAAATCGACCAGAATGGTAAACAACTTCCTGAAGCACCTTTATGTCACTGATCATACGTTCGCTCTTGCACAGAAAGCCAAAATGAAATCCACGGGATTTACGTATCTTATAATACAGAGAACAGAGTACAAAAGCAAATGGTTTAATATTGTATGCATAAGTAAGGAGAGCGCAGACTAGTGTTCTTTACAGTAGGGTAAATATATTACATCCATGGTAGTTCAGTGTGTAGAGTCTTAGCCAAGTGTCAGCGTGTCGACTTATGAAACCAAAGATTCTAGGTTCGAGTCCCGGTCATGTGATATATAATTGGTGAGGTTTTTTCAAATTTGAATTCAAGCACAGTTTGATCGACCACTGTTTGATGTTGAACTATAGACAGAGGCCTTAAAGTCTGTGCAAAATTAAATAAGTGACTTTAGTTATTTCATCGATGGCTTAAATTGATGGTCTCGGTGAGAGTAAGAAGTCATACAATTGAAGTGTATATGTTTTTCATAGGAAGTCTTTTACTTTTTGTGTCTCAAGGGATACCTCTCGATATGTCGATTTAGGGGGAAAACTCGAAAGTAGGTTAATAGCGATGAGATCCCTAAGTCCCTTATCGGTATGAAAATGGAATCTGAGTATAGATGAAACGAATTTACATGCCGCGTGTTCCCGAGAGGGGACTATATAAATTAATGAAAGGAATTGCTGAGATCCTTAAAGATTCTCTTAAAGCTCTGATAAATTATTAGCCTCTATTCTACTCGTCGACGTGAAAGTATTGTTTGTGAAATGGCGGATGAATCTGGATGCTCATCTATTTTTTCCACTGAATTAAAAGTCTCGAGAAGAGAAAAAGGCGTTGAAATCGTGAGCACTTTCTTTATATGCCTTTTTGTCTCGACGACTGATGATCGGGCTGCACCCTTTTTAACAAATCACGAGGCTCGCGACCAGGTAACTATGTTTTCGGAGTGAGCTGACGAGGGCTCGTTTGAAGTTATTTTCAGCCGGGCAGCACGGAAGGCAATTTACTCAGTTTGACATTCCTGGTACAGCGTGTTCAGTTAACGTCAATGTCAGCATCAACCTGAACTTAGATACGGAGATTTTAAGCCACTCAACAAGGGATGGGGACGCGTTAGCAATCTACGAAATTGCTCGCTAACCTTTGCAATTAATACTAAACGTGCCATCGACGGGTCATTTGACCCTTTTAAAGTCAATAATACGTTTATTATTTACTATATGACCTTTAAATCGTGTTCTTTATGGTTTTTGTTTTAATGTCACGTCAACCTTGTACTCGGTACATTGTCAATCAAAAGTCCACTGGGATTAGAATATCATAAACTTTCAATGTAGCTAATTCGATTCATGGTTTTATACCAAAAAAGTCATTCGATCTCCTGCGCCGTTTCCCAAATCATATTTGAATTGATTATTTGATCACGCGAATAGTACGCTATAAAGGAAATCCCTTGTGCGCGAATATAGCTACCTGCATCTCTGTAGGAGAATTTAAGTCAATCTCATACACGTCTATTGCACGGTATGCTTATACCTATAATTTGGAATCAATTGTTTACTTTGATAACTAATATTCCGCACTTCGAGATTTTCTATGTACTCTTAATGGACCACAGGCTGACTAGAATTAAGTTTCCGTGCTGTAAAGACTCGTATCTCCTATCACGGTCTGCTGCATCCTCGATGTCCCAGTTACCCGAATCTTTCTTATAGTAATACGAAAAAGCAAAATGGATGGAAATAGACAAAAAAATGAATAATGGCACGAATAGGCTGTCCTTTTTCATTTATAGTATTTCTCTCAAATTCCCCGCAGGAAACGCGTGGGACGTCGACTATGGTTACGTCGTATGAATTTAGTGTGCGCCTTGTCCATCCTCCTAGTTTCATCAAAGTATGCGAATGGAAGTTGTATGAACTTCGAATGTATGTATGTACATACAGCTACAAAAGCTTAGGGCTCGTATTTATGGTCACGTACCTGGTGAGTCGAGCATATCTCGAGAGAACGAAAATAAATTAGCTACCATGTTACGTACATTCCTTCGTTGCAGCCTTGATTAAATTTTTTTTAATATCTAATCTTACATAAATTTATTCTAATTTTTTTTGTTAATATAACTTTAGCAAAAACATATATAGTCTTTCGAAAGATTCAATTAAATGAACAGTCCTATTTCGTGATCAATCAAACGAGGAAGATTAAATAGTTTGGTTTCATGAGGGCTTTACGAAAATTATTATACACTTTTTTCTTAACGATCCGAATGAAATGTCTGTATCTCAGTTATATATCATATATATGACATAACGAAGGCATATCAAAAGATTCGAATTTACTGCGGGCTTTTTTGAAAGTTAAACGAGGGTGGAATTTTTTTTATGAGATTCTCCACTATCTTTGCTCCCTTATTTTTTCACAGTCAGTGCGCGCGGGAGAAATCAGCGACGCCGTTTTTTAGGTCGAAAAGTAACTGTTCCGCCTGTCTACAGGCTGGCGAAAGGAAAAAAATTACAATGGAAATTGATGGCTTCGACGGGATTACGTCGCAGGACAAACAGAAGTATCAAAGAAGAAAAAGAAAGTATAGAGACGTCGGGAGATAGTCGTTATAGAAGTTTTTGAGGACCTTGTTTTCTTAAACTTTTTTTTAAGTGCATTTAATTTACACATCTTTTCTCGTCGATTGCCTGCAAAGTACTCTCATGATGTTCTCTTTGATAGTCCTCCGGATATTCTCTCATCTCTATCTTATCCAACTTGAAAAAAAAAAAAAAAATATTTCTCTTGGCCGAATAGCATTTTCTAAGGTCGCGTTCATTCGGAGTTACATTCAATATGTATATTGAAACGACTTATTTCGTTCAATTTCCCCAGGGATTATGCATATGTAAAATAAATCCAATCATCGATTAAATTGACGATCGATTGAAAGTTTGTATGTACAAACGCCGGAGAAGCAATATTCCGCAAAACATTAGCATCGAGCCCGTTACACGTTATTTACTTTGGCAAAGGCCCCTTTGATGTATCTATAATATATTATTATATTTTTACATAAGAAAACAATTTTTTCTCCCAAAATTAAAAGTATCCAGAGATAGGGAGTAATGCGTCTCAGACGTTATACATTTTGCCGCGTTCTTCGCTATATCGTCTCAGGCGTCTTTTCTCTACGTGAACAATCTTGATAAGCACGCAAAGCACGAAAATCCCGTTATAGATTTACGCAGCGACCGCTTGCAAGAAATTGTTTAATATATCAAAAGTAATGCGATATCTCGCCCGACATCGCGGGGCGACTGTCGAAGAACGATAAAGCGAAATAAATATAACGAATACAGAAGCCCGCGTACATAAAAAGCCAGAAGGTCACACGGCCACAGAGCCGTGTGCGCACGTTGATTCCATGGCAATTTTATTGAGCGTAAGCTCAGAATTCGATATCACGCAGTATTTAGCACGCTGAGTGTGAAATAATCGACGGAGTCAACAGCGTGATAGGTTATAAATCAGATATTTCGTATCAATTAATTTCCACTTGACCAAATAAAAAAAAAATTACTTCGATCGCCTTTACCGATTAAGAAGTTATTGCCTAAGTGCTCTGATTAGTTTTCGCAGTTTCGCCAAACAGTTAGAGACCTTCGAAATCTCGAATATTAACCTTGCTCATCCTTGAACAAATCCTTATCCCGGGATTAGGCATGTGGGACGTCTGGAATTCCTCAGCTCAAAGCTTTCCAAATGGAGAACAAAATTGCAAGTCCAGGGAATGGTTAAAGACAGGGTAGATACTCGCACTACGTTTCACTTATGTGGCTCATGTAACTTGACAGAATGTTCCAACTACTATGGAACACGAGCTTGCGGAATTTCAGGAAAATTTATTGCGTTGGTACTAGAACTAATCTCCATGCATCTCGTGTAACCTTTAATGGAAGGAAGGATACGTGTCTCTATCGTTTTCATACTCTGTGGAACTCTTTTTCTTCTATAAAATCGCAAACCTCGTAGTCATCATTGCTCTTACATTGCTAGAACTTTTTTTTTCAAGTTATATCGCAAGGAAGTAGTTTTATGTTTCGTTGAACAACTGATTAGAAAAAGGAAGGAAATCATTAATAGCTGCCAAAGCCTATCGAAAGGACGATCTTAGTGCGACGTGTAGTAGTGTGCATAGGTTTGTTACGTTTGAGATGCGAGGATGGTTATTGATTTAAGTGATGATCAAGGTTACATGAGATACTGCAATTCTTGAGATATTTGTGCTTGCGATCGGACGAGATTACAAAAAATTATTGAAGGGAATATTTTTCGATGAATTTTTTTTTATTGCCGCATGAATGATTTTTTATCACTCTAGTGGTTTCGAAAGAGGGTCTTGAAACGGAGAAAATATTGGGTTTGTAACTGTTAAATCTTTCTAGTAGGGTTCTAGGAAGCGCATGAGCAAGCTTGTAAACTCCGAATAGCCCGCTTAAAGCACTTCGATCGATATTAGCCGAATTTTGTAAGCTCCCATTACATCCTATTCTATTCTAGAATTATCCCGTTCCAACGGCGTACCAATTTTGATTGAAAGCCACGGTGTCTACTTACCTAGGATTCCCATAAATTTCAGTCTATACCAGAGAAATTGTATCCTAAAGCATCTCATACTTTGATGAATCCGTAATCCAGATGTCACTCACCAAACTGAATGGCAAAGTCTATAATTTTCTCTGGAAGGATCCTTCACGTACCGATATGAATGCGTGTCTAATGCAATTCTACGTGACCCGGTTGGTCTTCGTGGAGGACTTATCGGCTGGAACCACATAGAAATTACCTAGCAACGCAAAACCACCGTCGTCCCGACGTCTACTTTAGTCCTCGACGACGCCTTTTCAACGGAGACCATCCCAGACGGTAGCGTTTTGTCGCGTCGGCGTCGACGACCAACGTAGAAGCCGGAGGATGCCGCTGCTGATGATGGTGGCGGCAGTGGCGTCGACTGTACCCGTCAGGGTGGTGGTGGATGAGGAGGCAGTCGTGGTCGCCAACCCTCACTGCCGCTCCCGACAGCTAGCAAACCAGTAGTTTAGCTCGTAGTCTCCGCAATACGCCGTCTACTTCATCTTTCCATGGAACGCTCATTTTTCTGATCGTCAATCTATCCCAAACTGTACGCACTCTAGTTCAGTCGTTTTATTAATTACGCTTGGTTATTTATTTTTTTTAATAAGGTTACAACAAAGACGTCCACAGTACGTACTTTATACTGGATGACGTCGACGATCATACCTACGAGTATTTAAACAATGATGATGGTGCATTTTTCTCGTTTCTCTCATCAGGCTGAAACGTAATATGTAATGGTTGGGTGTTTTTTTTTCTCTTTTTAATTATTTATTCAGTGCGATAAACCGACCCTTATCATCGTTGACGACCCTTGACGTTTCGAGCCGTTATATAACAGTTGTGATGTCTGTCATACAAATTTACGCTATTACTCATGTCTTAGCTCGTTTTCACGTGCTTTCCGGCAACCTTTGACGAACTCGGGTCGCTACGTGAATCCCTACGATGCGACGTGTGCCTGGTTCTTAATGGACGACGTGTTTTACGATCAGTGACAGGTGCTAATTTCTTGTGCTCTGAGTATCATGAATTCTAAATTTCAAGGACGTCGCGCTTGCTTTTTGAAACTTAATGTTATTTTCCACTTGCGTGCACGACTATAATCGGGGATTCGCTACTCGTAATTATCGCATTGAAATATTTATCATTGATCCTTTTATTTTATCATTTTGTTTCTTCAATATTGTAGAAATTTTACAAAACGAAGGAAAAAATCGTAATATCAATAATATACGATTTACGTAGATTACGTATTTTAATGTATTTGGAACTTTTTTTTTAAATCTGTATTGCTACGAAATATTGTTAAACTTTCGAGTGATAACGTAAATTTTATCATACAATTTGCTGCATCCATTCTTCGTGAATTCACATGATCTTCACGATGCATAGGAATTTTTGATTTATTGAAATTCTTGAAATTCCTAATTCACAAATCAAACTTCATCCTATTCTTTGTTGATGGAATATATTGGAAGTAAACAATCTGGAGAAATTTAATTTTTTCTCTTCATGTTTATCATACCAATATAAAATTCTATAATATCATCATACCATAGTCAATCCATTATTCATCCCAAAGGTGCGTCGAGCGTATTTTAAAAGAAAAGGAAGATATTAGGTTTCTGCATCGTGTGTAAGATACTAGGTTCAATCTAAAAAGAAATTACGTCCACGATAAAGGTAGAAATAAATAGGAAAAATCTGCCAGGCTTAAATTCCCAGAGGGTTTCATAGCCCATACACGTCAATATTGGAACTTCATTTTCTGGCATCCATTCATCCTAACCCATTTTCAATTCAGATCATCCTTGGAACTTTTACGTCAATATCCATGACATTAATCACCTCAATTACATAATTATTACATAATTGACCATTTTTATAGAAACTTATCCCCAGGAACCATTCTCGTATACCTAACGAGTAAATTTAATCGACACGTTCATAAACAAGTTGAAGTATCCCGGTGCGCCGTCATTACGAAAGTGTTAACAGTGTCATCAAAATTTCGTTCCCGACGGGACCGAAGAATTAATTACATTGATCAAAGAGCTTCGACTTTGAAGTAAAAAGCTAAAATTTTCAAACTTTTCGCTCTAACGTCGTATTCCATTTACTTGGAGTACAGAAGGTGTGACTCGGAGTAAAATAATTTCGCGTCCTATCGACGAAAAAGAAAAATGACAAGACTGTTGAAGTGCAGTACTGAGGAAAAACAAATATGACAAATATCCGTGCCTAGCGGAATAAACGTTAATCGGCTTTCTGTAGAAGTGCTGGGAAGCGATTAGCTTCGAAGAAAGAAATTAGATCGTGACGCCTCGTGGGAAATAGATAATAATATCTTTAATAGAGTATACGGAGCCCTTCGTGATTGTATCCAAGAGACTCACCGGTATATACACGTTATATACATATACGTAAATATATACACGTATGTATTTGAATTTGCGCAAGCTCAAAGTAGAAGACGCGCACGAGAAATTTGGCGCGCTTTTCGAATTTAACGAATTTACACAGCGATCGATTCACGCTTGCACACGCGTATATATGTATATATATTTCACATATTTTTTTACCTACTGTCGAATTTTCAATTATCCTTCCACCCACCGGCTTTCGAAGTTACGTTCACGTCGGTCAGGGGAGCACAGCAGTATATGCTCTAGAGAAAAAGCTTGCACGGGGAGGCTCTCAGTATTTGGATGATCACGGGGTGTAACGATGGATAAGGAATGGAGTACCAGTGCGTTATCGTCTATACAGTGATCTCACCCTCGACCACGGTCGCACCTTCCTTTCGACTGCAGCTTGAAAATACTATATCCCGTCCTCCACCTCCTGGATGCATTGCCTGGGTCAAGTCCTGGATTAAAAGGTGCATAAACACTTTTATGCTGTCACAGCTTCCACGTAGGATACATGTTTCAGCAATGGATTGGACCTGCCGTTTGGCCCGAATTGATCCCATGTGCAAATATCAAAGTTCGCTTGTGATTCTTTTTTTTTTCCTGCACGTATCTGAATTATTATGTTTACAACACGCGATTTGTGTTACCTAGATGTACATGTTTCTCTATGCACTTTACTGAACTGCATTGGATGCGCCAGCACATGCACGACTATTGTACTTTCTTTGTCGTTTCTTTCGTACACGCTATTGTGAACGCACAATCTGGCTGTCGATAATTTCTTTAGGATTTGTGACGCGTGGTGCTGCTACTGTTAACCGAGGTCATGTCGTTATAACGCAGAGTTTTTCTTTGCTCGCCAAATGGTTTGTCGGTAATGGCGGATGAACGTCAAAAGTCAAGTACGTTATTGGGATATTGTCAGGAAATCGTTGCTTCATTTTCTGGTAATTTTGTGTCATTCTCTTTGAGATAAAATTCTTTTTTTTTCTTCTTGTACTTCAGTGATATTGTCACGCTTTTAATGCGAAAGGTCAAAATATCGTTCGATATCTCGTGCATGATTGTACGCCGATTATCGCTGAGTATTGATGATTATCTGAAAAAGAAGCCGGACGATTGTGGTATTAATAGAAAATCTTTATAGCGATGAAGAGTTCGCAAAGAATATTCTTTAACTATGTATTATACGATTGTGTATTATTATATATTTTTTTATCAGGATGGGACAAGAAGTATACTCATTATATAACTCTCGTTGCGTAAGGCAGAGCGTGGCAAAAAATTGAGTCATTATTGGTGGCTGGAATTATATCGATTCAGCCTAGCGAATTGGGCCGTCGTTATCTACGGGAAATAATCAATTTTCCAGAAATTCAATTGTTCTTAGAGCAAATTGGTATCCCCTAGGATCAGCACGTATTTCAAATCATTGTCAGCTTATTTCAAAATAATAGTCCATTCTCACCGGTCTTTACAGTCGGCTGAGCTTATTGAATTTTTCGGTATATTTCGTAGCTACAGAATGAAACATAATAGGATTGGCACATTTTGAAATTTACTAGGGACCTTTTAGACTTGTGACTTTAAGCCGCATAGAATTTCGTCCTCTGACTATGCTTTGAAATTCATTAATCTCATCCGTGGCAGGGACTCGAAATCCTGCAAATGAAGGTCGAGACCTTTTCGGGCAATATAAGCTCCTCGGGTACGACCCTAGAGAATAAAAACTCAATGGTAGGAATCACTCCAGTCCAGTGTCACTAGAATTTAACATCGGAGGAATTAAATTTTCATCGAGATAATTCAGCGAAAAAAATTTGCAAAGTACGAAATTAAATATTAAAATTTCTTATTTCCTTTTTCAGAGCTGTTGCTGCGTATCTCCGTGCCCTTAATCTTAGTCCGAACAATGCAGTCGTTCATGGAAACTTGGCCTGCGTCTACTATGAGCAAGGGTGTGTATATTTACATGAATAAGGGACCAAACTAATTCTCATTTATACCAATTGCATACTTATATATAATATATATTTATTGGGCCGCCTTCTGTATACACAGGCTTATCGATCTTGCAATTGACACTTATCGCCGAGCTATTGAACTTCAGCCGAACTTCCCGGATGCATATTGCAACTTGGCCAATGCACTTAAGGAGAAGGGTCAGGTGGTCGAGGCTGAGGAATGTTACAATACTGCTCTGCGTCTGTGTCCCACCCATGCTGATTCCCTTAATAATCTGGTAAGCAATATTCAGCCTTTGAGCCTTGAGCTGTATTGTTCTTTTTAATTCATTGTTTTTGGAGATGATATAAGACGTTAATTATCTGTTGCACTTGAAAAGTGTAAAGGACCTGTGCGTAAACGGTGACTTGGAATCCTTTCTAGGGTACAGTTAAAACCAGTGACGCAATACCGTTCTTCGTGCCAGAGGCCACTTCTGGCATGAATCTCAACAGAGAACTTTTTCAATTCCTTGAGTTAGCAATTACCGGTCATAGCATTTACGCTTCGTCGGTTACATCATTTGGAGTTTCAGCTCTTGTAGTTATCTCAGTTGGGAGAATAGATTAACTCCGTTATCACTGCTAGTTTTACCGGTGAAGTCTTTTGTAGGAATACTTTTTCATTTATAAAGCTTACGTTGACCGGTAGTATTGAAATGTTATACAATGCAAAATGGGACAGTTGCAATATCATATGTTACATGGTATGGAGAAATTTAAAATGTTTATGTAAACTGTATTTTCAATGTGGGACACGTTATTATTCATCTGTCAACGATCCTTGATTGGCATGCTGTGTTAATATTTTAAATATTTGTTTTCCTTTTTAGGCCAACATAAAACGCGAACAAGGTTACATAGAGGAAGCCACACGGCTATATCTCAAAGCTTTGGAAGTATTCCCCGAATTTGCAGCAGCCCATAGCAACCTCGCTTCCGTCCTACAGCAGCAAGGAAAATTAAATGAAGCCCTCATGCACTACAAAGAAGCTATCCGCATCCAGCCAACTTTCGCAGATGCGTACTCGAATATGGGTAACACCCTCAAGGAGATGCAAGATATTCAGGGTGCTCTTCAATGTTACACAAGAGCTATCCAGATCAATCCAGCATTTGCCGATGCCCATTCGAATCTAGCATCGATTCACAAGGACTCCGGAAACATCCCGGAAGCCATTCAGTCCTACAGAACAGCTCTGAAGTTGAAGCCCGACTTCCCCGATGCATATTGCAATTTGGCCCATTGCCTGCAAATTGTCTGCGACTGGACCGATTACGAAGCTAGAATGAAAAAGCTTGTTTCCATCGTGGCCGAGCAGCTGGATAAAAACAGACTTCCCAGTGTGCATCCTCATCATTCCATGCTCTATCCATTGTCTCATGAGTTCAGAAAGGCAATTGCTGCCCGACATGCCAACCTGTGCATTGAAAAAGTAAGTTATTCGTTAAATTTAGCCACTTCGCAAAAATGTTTAGTACGATTTGATAATAATGTAATGATATCTTTATCTTTCAGATTCATGTTTTACACAAGCAGCCATACAAATATCCGCGAGAGGTTAATTCTCGCCTCAAAATCGGTTACGTATCCTCAGATTTTGGTAATCATCCTACCAGTCATCTTATGCAGTCAATTCCTGGTCTCCATGATAAGCAAAACGTTGAGATTTTCTGCTACGCTCTGAGCGCCGATGACGGGACGACCTTCCGTGCTAAGATTGCCAGGGAAGCCGAACACTTCATCGATCTCTCTCAAATTCCGTGCAATGGAAAGGCGGCCGATCGCATAAACGCAGACGGAATTCATATTTTGGTGAACATGAATGGTTACACAAAAGGTGCCAGGAATGAAATCTTTGCCCTGAAACCAGCTCCTATCCAAGTGATGTGGCTAGGATATCCAGGAACATCTGGCGCCAGTTTCATGGACTATCTGATTACTGATGAAGTAACGTCACCCTTAGAATTGGCTACACAATACAGCGAGAAATTAGCGTACATGCCGCACACGTACTTCATCGGTGATCATAGGTAAGTTTTAAGAAAAAATCGATTTTAGATATAAATGTCAAACAACCTTACTGTACTTTATTGGCAAAACCTTGTCAAATGCAATGACTGCACTGAAAAGTATTATTCGTAGAGCATTTTTACTTTCTGTTGGTTGATTCTGTGCCCCTCTCTAGTGAACACACAAATGCATCAGAATGAAATGGAAATGCTAACGTCCATGTCGCTGACTTTGTATTGTAAATGAAGTATAAAGTGTAACTCTTTTCTCGTAGACAAATGTTTCCGCATCTGAAGGAACGGCTGATCCTGGCTGATAAACTCAACCTCAAAGGCAAAGTCGCTGACAATGTGGCAGTCATTAATGCTACTGATCTGTCACCCATGATAGAAAACACTCTTGTCAAAGAAATCCGAGAGGTTGTGATGCCAGATTCAAAGAACAAACCAGTCGAAATATCTCTGAAAGTAGCCGAACTACCAACGACCACTCCCATCGAAACTATGATCGCTTCAGGACAGTGTCAAATGTCCGTGAACGGTGTAGTCGTACAGAATGGTATGGCAACGACTCAGGTGAACAATAAGACAGCTACTGGCGAAGAAGTGCCACAAAACATTGTTATCACAACAAGACAACAATATGGGTTACCCGAAGATGCAGTGGTATATTGTAATTTCAATCAATTGTACAAGATCGATCCACTGACCCTACATATGTGGGCATTTGTAAGTATTTGAATATTTCGAGTCAAAATTTACAAACAGACTTTCACAAATTGGTTATATCGTTTGTCTTTCAGATCCTGAAACACGTGCCAAACTCTGTCCTGTGGTTACTGCGATTCCCAGCTGTAGGAGAACCAAACCTACAAGCAACAGCACAGCAGCTAGGTCTGTCTCCTGGTAGAATTCTGTTCAGCAACGTAGCTGCCAAAGAGGAACATGTAAGACGAGGCCAGTTAGCTGATGTTTGCCTTGACACACCCCTTTGTAATGGACACACCACGAGTATGGACGTTCTCTGGACCGGAACACCTGTCGTCACGTTGCCAGGGGAAACATTGGCTTCTCGTGTAGCAGCCAGCCAACTCAATACACTTGGGTGTCCTGAATTAGTGGCACGCACTCGACAAGAGTATCAGGACATTGCAGTTCGTTTGGGTACCGATCGTGAATAGTGAGTAGTCCTATTATGCTGCCATTAGATAAATAACATATATAAATTAATAATTGTAATGAATAATTTGTCATAATACTTACTGTTGAATTAAATAATCATGTTCCTCCGTTGTTTTCTTACAGTCTGAAAGCCATCCGTGCCAAAGTATGGAAGGCACGCTCAGACAGTCCACTTTTCAACTGCAAGATGTACGCGATGGGTATGGAAATGCTGTATAAAAAAATGTGGGAGAGATTCGCACGGGGTGAAAAGCCTGATCATGTTGCTGCTATTGACAAAACTGAAAGCCAGAAAATGAATACCGCCTCTTAAGCGCCATGGTGAACTTATTTACGCTTTGAAGCTCTTGTATCGCATCCTCGTTAGCTGCTCAAACAGAAATCTCTTTTACTCTGAGAAGGAAAAAAAACACATAGAGCTAATCAAAGCTACAGCAGCCACTACTTATTTCCAACTTAAACCTCTCAAATATCGGTCGATGACCACCATTTTGTATAATAGTTTGACGAGCTTAGGTTAGCTTTTAGATGTTAATTTATATGATGATGAAATTGACTTGGAGCCTCTATTTTTGACGGGACAATGTATCGAACATGTTGAGTCGATGGGAATTTGCACACTCAGAATTATAACAAAACCTTTTACATGTTATTCTGTATTTATTTAGCAACATCTTCGTTTTTTTTTTTTTTTTTTTTAATACTAGATATCTCTTTTCTCGTTTCTCGGGTCGTGCAAGACCATTTAGAAACTATTGATCGTGTCCTCTATTCCCCCCCCCCCCCCATACTCCTGCTGTAAAGAGGTACTGGAAACGATGAAGGTTATGTAGTTCGCTAATACGTCAAATTTACGCACTTAGTTTGATATTCATATCGAACATACGGTGATCGATTCTGAACTGATTCCTTGACGCAAGTACTATAAGCTAGGCTTTTAATTTTTGAACCATTCTCCTCAGCGAGCTTGGGATATTTGGTGCACTCTGCTTTCAGCGTCGCGCACTTCTTCGCGAAATTTATCTGCACGCAAGCATACTACCCCCTTACTCTTTTGTAAAGATGATAAAAAAAAGTAAGAAGTCGCGGAATGACGTCGAGTGTCAAATGTGGCTGTACAAAAGTGCGTACATGTCTGTTATTAAAGAATACTATGTATGATATCGACCGTCTATTAACAATACCAAACCTGTAAATAATCCAAATATAATTATTATTTTAATTTGATAGTCTATAGTAAGTATATATTATCGAGATCGAAAGTGTGCGAGGAACGAATTCTGTAGAGCATAGATAATAACGATGTGAATCGAGAAAATAAAAGAAAAATAGTATATATAATCCTGAACGTTTCATAAATCTCATGATCGTTATTCATAATTAATATATTTTTCACTGTTTAGGTAGGTACATCGAGTGAAACTGTAAGTCATGGTTTATTTATTCAAAAGTGTTGGGTAATATTGAAAATCTGAAATGTGATTTTATTTCAGCTTTATTCATATTACAAAAAATGATCTTAATACGCCGTCTTATGATAAATGCTTGTAATTTACAGTCTTTTTTTAGCAACTTATGCTTACTATCTTATTTGACTTAAAATTGCATGCTCAGTTTACCGCAATTACCGTTAAGTCGATCAGCGTTGTCTGCACCACGTGTGGGGAAGGTAGATATTGTTTCATGTGTACTCTACATTAAACCCACTAATTACAAAGATTATGTACAAGTCATAAAATCCACCAGGTCATAGTATAAGGTAATTTTCTAAAATGAAATACTCTAATAATTTTAATTTCATTCATTTCATTAGAATAAAATACACAGATCATTCTCTTAATCTATATCATCTAAAAATATTAAACCTGGACGTAATACAAAATATTTGAATTCACAAATGGTTTGTTTTACCCACAATGCTTTCCGTACGGCTTCAACTCTTGCATAATAGTATCGATTAAGATGTGTTGCACGGCATTATCCGCTAGAGGCGCTGTCAACAAGCAAAAGGAACGCGTCGTCGAGATTACACGTCGGTAACGTTTTTCCATGGTAGGGAAACATCAACGAAAATATATTTCGTGCGCTCGATCGATGCGTCGAAATTTCCTGCAATTTTCAAAAGTGACTTTTCTCGTAATAGATACAGTATGCACCCACGGTGCAACTTCCAGGAGGGCGCTGCAGTGTGCATACCATTTTCCCGCTGCATCATTTCAATCCATACATCCTATACAGGGTTATTCACGGCAAACGCATCAGCTGAAGATAGACACGATTGAACAATTTGATTAATCGAAGCATTGTCGCCTTGTTAAGCAAATGAAAGAATATGAAATTCATAATAAAAGCAATGCTACGACATTAACTTTCATTCCCTTAATGATGCCACCCTGTTCCGATTCATGAAATCACCCATTCACGGCCAATTTCAGCTGGTGCGTTTGCCATGAATAACCCTGTATATCTGGCATGCCCGCCCACTTCAGAAAATAGGCCAGCAGTCTTGATAGCAGCTAGCAGCACATTAATTAATTTCAATTGGATATAGCTGCGCCGTTATTCTCATAACTGAAAGCGGCACGTCACTCTAACAAAGATGCATTCGACGTGTGCATCCACTTGAAATTCAAAACCTAACCCTTAACTACACAGTGTTCCATGGCATCGTCAGCACCTTATCGCATTTAAAAAAAACTACCATCAGTTTCGATCCACTCTCTACAGGTATTCCCTTCTATCCTAATTTCACGTCCACTTAATCACTCTTAGTGCTAGTCTCCACAGCAACTTCCTAATGCCTATTCATTCGCAATATCGACATACGAACCAGATTTAATCGTAACGCGATTGAAATAACGCACAGCTTTGATTAAGACTCCATTTCCCTACTGCTGTAAATAAATAAGAATTACGGTTAATCAAGTACAAGCTGTGCAAGTGAATACAGATTCTGCATACTGTCGCAGTGAACCCCAGACAAGTTACTATTTATTCTTCAAACAAATCACTCCGAGTATCATTCTCTAGTCTACGTCAACCAGCTATATCTATTTAAATTGATGATCGCCGTTCAATCGTAATCAAATCATATTCGGTAGCATTGTAGAGAACCACCATAAAGGGTTAGCGCCTTTAAAGAAAATTCAAACAACATTTGCTCTTTACGCATATACGCGTACGAATAAACGTAACCAGCGGTCATCGTTCAACTCATTGATCGATTAATAGTCAACATGAATACACACATTCTCTCCCCCCTCTCTATCTATCTCTCTCTCTCTCTATCTGTGCATTCAATCTCTTCTGGATATTGTGTATGGGCGTTTCCACGCATGTGCGTATCTCGGGGACGTAACAGGGCCGCAGCTATTTACTGGACATTGTTACCTCGCGATAAAAACATTTAATTATTAATATATTATCATTCTAGTTCAATGCAATCATCACATATTCACCCTTGCGGCATAAAATGTTTTAATTATTTATAATAGCCGAATTTTTTTTACAATCTCTGCCTTAGTATACTCCGAGAGAGAGTGAATCGTAAATTTGAAATTGAAAAGAAATAGAATACATAAACTATTCTATATTCTAGAATTTAATTCTCTCTCGCAATTCCTTAACTTATTTCCTAATATTTCCATTAGGACTCTTTAAACATTCGTTCAAGCTGTAACCGTTAATGCTAGAGGCTCTGTATCCGATGTTTAACGACTCTCTCTAGGGAAATAATTGCATCGTCTAAATCATTCTAAACGTTCTTCCTAGGTTTCGAATTATACACACACACACACACACACACACACACACACGCGCGCGCGCGCGCGCGCGCACACACATATATATAATTAGTACCACACGATTCAACGTTCGCCGTTTTCTCCACCCATTCAACCCGAACTCCTTAGCTTCTTCTAAATCCACGACATAATTTTCTATTTCAATCCTAAACACTCTCAGGTGGTACAGAATTATTTAAAGGAAACGTTAGACAAATTCGATAGCTCATTGGTAGAAAGAAGCACGTATGCGGTGGGCACGAAGAACCGCCTTGGCCTCTCCACGTGTATGACCTCAGTTCGTTCTTTGGTAGCTTCTTCTATGCGCGATATACTAGGGGCTCCGTTAGCCATTCACCAGCCACGAAACGATCCGATATTTATATAGTGTCTGTTCTCCGTCGCGCCGCAAAAATTCTCAAGCACAATAAATCATTGCTTAATTATAATGACATTATAAAAAAATCCCATGCAACAGGTTTTATTTCCAATATCCAATAAGTCCGAGTATCGAAACAGAAGACAAGGAATAATACTAGCTTGGAAAATCTTTTCACCCGGTAGAAAATCTTTGATCTTCCTGTTACGTTATGCCCAAGTAATTCGCTTGTAACGTCCCAGAAGCTTTTTCCTGAACGACTGTTTCTTCTCTTTCGAAAAGTAACTCTCTTTCCAAGGCTTTGGAATTCGCGCCGGGAGTTCTGTTATGTGAAAGAAGGGAAATCCGTTCCAGAGAAGTACTTCGATGTCCGTTCAACACCCACGTCTACCTCCTCCACGTGTACTGTGTACATTCGCCGGTATTAAAAATAGACGGCAACGAAGAATCATAAAGCGATTCGTTTACAGGGTATACGGAGTTACGGCTAGGGAATGTAACGTTGTTTATATATACGAATTCTAGAATTATTAGCTTACTTCAAAAGACTCGATGCACCGGATGGACAGTTACTGTCTCATGCAGGCCTGCTGTTCTTCTTCGTTGTATACGGTGGTTATCTTTTGTGGCAGTGACACAATTCAGGGTAACCAGTCGGTAATGTAGATTAACGAATTAAAAAATGTCTTTGACAATAGGTCATTCGTTCATTTAATAGATCTGTGTTAGCGATGATCTTTGAATATACGTCAACTCTCGGGCAAATATATTTCAGGTAGACCATATTGATTTGTTATAATTTTTCCTTAATTACAAGACTATTCCTAAGCCTGCTCGGAGGTGATTCTGAGCTCTTACAAAAATTTATGTTACACCTTTAATTTCATTTCTTGGTGCGAGAGATAACATTGATTTTCAAGTAGGTTCATAGCAATTTTATGGGCAGCTACCAAGGCGCAACGTAGCTGGAAATTATGGTCCATACTGAACTAAGATAAAATTATATGATTCTTCGTGTGGACTTTTATTTTTGTTAGGTACACTTTTTTAAAGGTAACAGTTTATGAATCATGAATAAATTACAACTGAGTGCACTGACGTCACTGACTTTCTTTTTTTTTAAACAATTTGTATCATCTTAACGTCCACATTAGTTATATGATCGTTGACTGCTCTATAGGCTGAATCGTTGGTACTGGAAAGTCTAGGATAGTTGCGAAAAATCTATTTCACAGGGCCAAAACGAATGCTGCGATATAGTATATTACACTACAAGGGCAGAAAACTGAGCTTTCGGCACGGCTCGATAGAATGCCCGAGGCGAAGCCGAGGG
>JARQSV010000640.1:47956-89637 GCA_030142285.1 Calameuta idolon
CCTCGGCTTTGCCTCGGGCATTCTATCGAGCAGTGCCGAAAGCTCAGTTTTCTGCCCTTGTAGTGTAATATACTATTCTCTATAAACCAGACATTGCAACGCTTACGCATTTGTATTTTAATGTGGATTTTTTTGTCGTTTAAATCAGCCATTAGAATTCAGGATCGACAAACCTCTAATGATGTTGATACTGTGACTACTTAGGGAATCGTAAAAATCGAATACCCCCTTAATAGTATATTGTGCGACAAGGGGTGAAACAAGACGATTTCAGACTAGGGTAAAGTTGGCTGCTCGAGCCATAAACGAGGACTGACACCACCCGAAGTCTGAAATCGTATTTTATTTCGTGTCACAGATTATATTTTTCATGGTTACCTGCATTGAAAGCAAGTTTTAGTATCAGCAGCCAGTCGAAAACAAATTAACTTAAAGTTAACGATGCGGGAAACTATTAGCGTATGCGTAAATTGTGATGATTGCATGGTTGAACAATTACTTATGAAAAATAAAATAAATAATCTAATGTAACTAACAAAAAAATGACAAAGCAACAGGGCTGAAATAAACATTTAATCTACTTACGAAAACAAGCATGTTTCTGCCCTAGGAAAGAAACACAATTGTTTCTATCCGCTGATTTAAAGTATTGAGAATTTAAGCAACCTGCTAATAGTTGTCCGCGGCATTGGCCTGAAATTAGCTTGCTTCTAGTGGCTGTAGAGACAATGACTGTAAGTTTGAAGTTTCGATGCAGGTGTCGTGAAAACATACAGAGTTAGTCAGTAAGAACGCACCAGCTGAAGTTGGGCCCAACTGGCTGACCCGGCAGTGTGGTATCTCTAAAAAATGATAGCTAGGCACATCTCACCGGGACGGATTCACATGAGCGCACACTGGCAGTTCGCGTAGCAATAAGTTAGGTTATTGAAATATTTAATTAGTTAGGTTACTGAAATAATTAATTAATATTAATATTGTAATGACAAAATGTAATACCAGTTAACATTTGTCTTTACAACAGATTGAAATAAAACACAGGACAGTTTCAGGATGTCTAAGAGAGATTCACAGGAGTGTTAGGATATTTGTGGGAATTTAAAAAAATTTATAAATAGGATATGGACTCAGAAGATGCTTACCAGAAAATGATGGAGAATCTGAAAACGGGGGTTTGTTTAATTTTTATGCCTTCATCTCTCCCTTAGTGAATGGCAGAAGAAGGTTATTAATTATTTCAGTAACCCAACTATTGAAATATTTCAATAACCTAACTTATTGCTATGCAAACCGTGAGTGTGCGCTTATGTGAATCGGTCGTATTGGCCAATTGCGCCTCTCTTCAGTTGGTGCATTGGTACTGACTAACGCTGTATATGCGTATCTGTATAGTTGTTGAATCATTTTCTGCGAAATTTTCATACGATACGTAATACCGAGTACCGCGTTATTATTGCGATTTAGAGGGGCAGTCACCATTTGATTAAAATCTATATTTAACTAATTTTGTTACAGAAGTTTCGTGATGAGATCAATAATTATAATGATTACTAGCCATTTTCATGCAAATAATTTACGTTATTTTCATTAAACGTACATCATCACTAAATAATATTTTCACAACATTTGAAGGCAGATTAAATAAAATAAAAATAATTAACGAACGAGGACTCGTTGAACAAAATATTGCTAATAGAGTGTCAAGCACTATAATGAAAACTGAAACAGCCAGGGAAAGTAGCTATCTGTCCAATTCCCGGAGGGAAGAACTTAACAAGCTTTTTGTTTTAACCTATCAGAATGTTTCTCTACCCCACAACGGCAGGTTTGAAAATTCAGAGGCGTAAGAAAGTTTCTTTTGAAAGAGATGCGCAGCGAAGTGTCTATCCTACAGCATCCTTGTCCCAATGGTATTCGTGCATCGTATCCCCGTTAAACCGATCAGTCCTTCTGGTTCTCCCTTTTTCTCACCCACCGTCTCTACCATTCTCCCATCTTCATTCTTCAGTCGCTTCCGCTGCTTCTGAACGATCATAAATCTTCCCGGAGGCTGGGCCGACTCGTAGGCTCCAAGCGTATCCGGCATTGGATGTTTTAGGCTACACCCTCTCCTCATTTCTTTCAACCTTAAAATAAGACGAATCCTTTACCTGGAAAGCGGGGAAACTATTGGATCCCTGGGATCAAGGACGACCCAATCCTGCCTTTCTGTCAGGCCCCGACCGATTCCAAAACATAAAACCATAGTAAACGCCTATTGAAAGAAAGAGCCCAACAAACCGGTACCGCGTAGGAATTATTAATAGCGATTCTCGAAAAATTTCCAGGCACTTCAAGGGAAGGCTAAATTTCATTAGACGTCTCCCCGGAAGTCTGGGAATTCGCAAGACGATCATCCCAATCCGTTACCAATTACCTCACCTACGAAGACCCCTGCTGCCATACCCACATTAGCAACCTCAGCGATCCACAGCAACATTCCAGCTAGTCTTCCTCTTCCATTCCAGGACATCGTGATCGCCAAGGACAAAAGGTTAAGACTATTACACGAGCTCAGAACAGATATAACGAGGAGATACCAAGTAACATCGAAGAACCCTAAGTGTTCCGTCTTCTTCTTCTGAATTTCCTGTGGTAAGACTCGTTCCGTATAGACATTCATCAAGTGTATCAGTATACAGTCTATACCAGCAGCCACCACCAGCAGTACCAGCATCATCATCGCCAAGCAATCGCGCACCCCTAGCTAGGGTAGCATAGCGCCGAGTAAGTATCGATTGTACGACGAGGCCACGGCAGGGGTAAACTGGGTCGAAACCACTCTTTAGGTACGAAGGGGGTAGGTAGCTACCTAGCTACGTAGCCGACCAGCCAGCGTGCACCTTCTGGCGTTTGCGTTTGCGTTTGAGTGGAGGATCCTTGACATAAATAATCAGCAGTAGAGCAGCGCGCCTCTCGTAACCATGACGACGACATCGATCCAGCGCCACCTCCGAAGCAGGCCACTCTCCTTCTGCCTCTGTTCCAGTTACGGCTCGAGTGTTGGACCATGGTTTTTCACTGGGTTCACCACCAAACCTTCGCGCTCTAATCTTCCCACCCGTGTCATTACCATCGCGCAGTTTAATCTGATGCCTCGAACGACATCGAGCGCCTGGATGTTCTCATTCTGGGATAACATGATAAGGATAACTTCAACGAAGAGTAGACTAACGATTCCAGAGTCACGGAAGCACCTGTTAGCTGTACCTTTACATATTACTTAAAAAAACCATGCGGGTATTTATACAGGGTCAGAGCGAATGTAGGCTGGGCCTATGGTTAATGAATTGAACAGTCATGATACGTGGTGCTTATGTAAAATGGAAATACACTTTTTCCTTTCTCATCGTAGAAGAAAAATTTTGACTGTACTCAACCTTAGAAATTTAATCTCCATATACCTTTGGGTTTAAATAACTAGGATTTATTTTTCGGTATTCCTCGTTAAGTACTGATACCCCTATATACTTTATAGCACAACTATCGCGTTATAAGTTAAGAAATTAATACCAACGAAATACCATCCACATTTTGCAAGGTCTTCTAACTAAGGTACTAAATCGTATGAGATGAATCTCGAGGGAGTGGTTGTAATTAAAAGAGCCCTGAACATCGGGAGCAGAACGTTGGCGGTAACAATGGCACCTCGTTAACGATAGCTACAATAACACCAACGCGGCTCTCAGTTACATTCTTTAATTCTTCCCCAATGCTTCGAATACTAGGGGACATTTTGAATTTAATATTGTCTATGTACATTTACATTCTGACACACTTGTATTTGTGTTAGGTAGATGGGAAACCTACTACTAGCTACCACCTATCTAACTAGGTTTCCGTACCCTTTCGTGGGATGATGAGGGAGGGATTTCGAGGGGGTGGTGGTACGTGTACTGGCATCCCTTGGAACTCATGTGGCCCCGGCCTCGCCCTAGTTCTCCTTTACCTCTAACCCCTCTTTACCTCGTGGTCCACCACCACCACCACCACCACCACCACCACTTTCCTCACCTACCGATTGAACCCTCCGAATCTCACTTCAACCACCTACTCGACCCTCCGGCAACCTCATGACTCTCCCTCTCTTCTTCGTTCTCTCAAATGATCCTCTTTCTCTAAACCTCTCCCCGCTGCGCATCTACCCCGCTAACTACTCTGGCTGAATTTTTATTTCGCCACGCGTCCTATATTAGAGAGCTACGGGGAAGAGCAACATTGTAATTTGTCATGAAAGTCGGACTCGCTGGGCGTACAGAAGCCCCTCCTTGCAATTTATCGGCAAATTTCACCCCGCTGCTCGATACGACGGCTATTTACTCCGGTGTGTAAATTTACGGGATACTCTTGAACAATTTGGATTTGCTCGTGATCGTTATGGGCAGCTTTATTTAGAGTTTAACAATTGCGCCAGGACGTAGGTTTCATTTATAGGAACAATTTTGGGGAGCCAGTAGCACAGACAATAAAACCAGAAGCAATCACTTGGAGTTATCAAAAGTGTCTATATATCATTGTACGGACGTAAAAAGTACAACGATGGACAACAAAAATAATATAGGGCCGTCAGAAATTACACGTTTCGATTTTATTCAATATACATGGTGTCGGCTAACAGAGGGACTGCCGATTTTCTTCGAAAAATTTTTAAAATAAGCTTCGCACGCGAAGCCTGGTTCAAACGCCTTAGCAAGATCGTTAAAACGCCCAAACCGGATATCGAATACCGTAAGAGCCAGACAGTCTCTTGCATGAACGTTACCGACTCAACATAGAATATAAGCTAGAGAACTCAAAGCCAAAAGTATTCATATAAGGTTCTTTCGCAACCATACGTCTCGAGCCGAGCCAAAGACAATACTCCACGAAAGAATAGCAATCGTAACCTTCTTTGGTAGCAGATACCCTTTACACCCACATTCAGCATTATTGCACCTGCCAACTAATTCTATGTGGATTCCGTGGGAGGAAGCGACTAAGACTCCATAACCGCATAACCCAGGAGCGTACACATAAGCACGTCGATCGATAACGAAAAAGATAAGTTCAACTTCTCTGCACTTTATAGGAAGCGTGCAGCCATTACGCTGTCATTACTGCATCCAGTAAGTTTGCTGGGAAACTATTAAAAGTCGATAGCCATATCGTTAGGAAGTAGCGAGCATCAACTTGGATCGATATCGAAAACTCTTCGTTACTCGTAAACGCTCTATATCAATTATTTCCTAATTTTATACCGGAACACGGCGCCAATCGTCGGCATAGCTGCTCGTCGCCGGCATCGTTTCATTTACCATTATTGTAATTGGCAACCGTGATACGATCTTGCGAAAAGACATAGATCAAAACTTCACGGAACTAGGTTATGTATGGTGAATCAGATGTCGTATCAATCTTGTGATAAGGGTATTAAAAGATCTACGTTAGACTACCAAATCCTAACCTCAAATATTTTCATCGTTCAAACCGAGACCTGTTCTTATCGTTGCAGACACTGAGGCTCGCGCCATTAGGATTTCAACAGAGGTTTATCTCGCATTTAGAATCTTCACATGAGCACTGCACGGTTATTAGTTAGCGGATAGTTAGAGACGGTCGGAGGCCAAGCTAATCTAGAGGAACCTTGGGGTCTCACCCACACGCGTTTATCGTCAGCGAGACGCTAATATCATACCGGTGACTATATATATGTATATACGTATACGTGGTTCCACACAATTACGTTAAAGTACTGTGAGTTTCAGTCGAAGCTGCAGAAACGTCTGTAAAACGATTCGTTTCATTTTCCAGACACTACGAAGTCTAGATTGACTTATATTAATTTTTCAAGTATATCTACAGACAAGGAGTGCTGTCATTAATATTTATTTAGGATAAAAAAATACCTTCAATTGCAGCGAACAAAGATATTCAACGTCTAAAGGAAGTGTGTTCTTGTGTAAGTACCTTTTTTTCTTTTTCTTTGCCAATTCGAAGTGCCAGGTTGTAAGAGAAACTTGTAATTCTGTTAGATGTATCTTTGACAGCTTGTAATTTTCTTCCGGTTGGATCAACTGGTACTCGAAGGTAAAGACGACACAAGCTCTGGCATAAGCGCGTGCCATGCCACCGGCACGACTTACGCAAACGTAAACGCGACCTTCGACGTCGTGTGTGCTCAACATGTGTGTACTAACCATCTACTAACCAGGTTGGCCAACTTCATTCGCATTCGTCTCGACTGGCATCGTTCTAACCTTCTTGCGCCGGATGATTGCACAAATGCACGACAGAAGTGAGTTGGACAGGGGTTCTTCTTTTTTCGTCATACATATCTTTCATTTTTTTCTTGCCTCCTTAGTTCTCGTAACAAAGTCACGAGAAACTGCGTTTCACTATGAAGAGGTAAAACGAATTGAGTATACAGGCTAAGAAGGCTGAAGAAGAGGTCTGAATATTTACGGACGAACAAGTCTGACTTACCTGCGACTAGAATTCTCAATTACAGCTCACAGCTGACATTTCAACACTCCTGAGTAATGTATAAAGTCTCGGTAATTTAACCTGAATAATCGTTATAGCTCAATGCCAAGAAAAAGAGTTAAAGTCCGTACCCAGGTGAATCGAAGGCATAAAATAAAAAAGACAATAATGATTTCATCAATGAAATTGATTAGACTTGTAGAGACTCGCCTTTTATTAATTTCATAACCTTTAGGTCCCTCAGCGTTGAAAACTATCGAGAGCCATGCCTCGGAATTCATAAAAATCCAAGATACACCGCTGTAAATTGAGTCTTCTATTTATTCCGTTAGATGGCTTTACTCCCTGCATTAAGACAAGTCACAGTGACCATCGAGTCAAGGCAGTGTATAAGATGAAAAACAACGCGGGTCTATGAAACAGGACGCCACCGTAGCGACAATGGCGCCACTAGCGGCTCGACCATGAATTAAAGCTATCAATCGAACCCTCTAGACTAAAAGGTGAAAATTAGAACTGTTGATCCACAAGGTTTCCGTTTCGATATATGCTCGGCGTCATTCCGCGAAGCAATGATTAACGAGCACAATGACGTGCCTCGTAGGCTGTCTTAAGAACAAAGAATGAAAAACAAAAGGGCGAGTATACAAGTAAATGGAACCGGGGCTACACAGTGTACCGGGGTACCGTCCTCAAACTTTTGTTATGCTGACGCTTCAAAAGCTCGCGCAAACTCTTCTCGAGCAATGGAGGAAGTATTTGTATTTTTCTTTAATTTATCTCTCTATGCCTTTTCCAATCTGTCTTTACTCGTATGCTTCTCTATGAAAGACCATCTACCTCATACACGTAGCATCCAGCTCCCTCCTTCTCCCAGTCCCACATACGGCATAAAACGAAGGCCTCGCCTTCCTATCCCGAGGCTTATTGCGTTTCATAACGGGAGAATATCTATCCGCTGCGAAAAGGCCGTAGTTACCGTATGCGGCGCGATATTGCAAATAGGAGAAGCAGGATAATTAATACCTATGGGAGTCTCTTCTATGTCTTTTTCTTGACCCTCATCCTTTTCAGGTATATGCACATATACGTATTCACTTTGCATCATCTGTAATTACTATTACAATCCACGCGCTACTACGGCTCTCGCCATTGATTTCTTCTTTCCATCTCCACGTTCCATCCTCTTCCTCCACCCCTCTTTTCTTCTAGGAACTCCTCGAAGAACTTGGGACAGCCCATTTGCCAATGGCGGGCATATCTTTTTTCGATTCCTTTTTTTTTCTTTTTTCCGTTAACCCAACTCTTATGGATACGTGTCGCTTCCGACCTTTATATACACATCCCTGTACCATGGTAATCATATGTCATGCTCCCGTTTCAAAAGTTACTACTAATTTCCTGGCAGTGGCTGGGTGCTGCTCTATTTTAAGAAAGCCAGCAAAACTCCAGTTCATTAATTTGCCGCGAACGTCCTCGGATTTGTGTGGAGTAAAGAAATAGCAACATAACGCGTCGTTCCTGCTAACTCGTATAATACATTGGGACACGCGTATAAACGCCCACGCAGACGTATAGTTACATGTAGACATTGTGAATACACGTGCTCAGGCTCTTCCTTTCGATTTGCAGATTGATAAAATCTGTTACATTGCATACTAACCTCAGTATTATCATTGAATTATTTTGTAAATTCAAAGGTCTCATACCGGTCACTTATATCGAGTGTAACTAAGCATCTCCAATTACGTAAAACTAATCGGTACTGACAGCAGTCATCGTAACGACAAAAATACCAGTAATCCCACTTGAAGCTTTCATCATTTCACTGTTGCCAATGGCATTCGGAATCTTTCTTGCGTATAATCAAGTGAAATCCAACCGAGAGACTCAGTTCTTCACTCGACCAGTTAACTTTATCGAACTTCGTCAAATGGACGGTATAGGTATACCATACTAGAACTTGTCAACTATCCCGTTTCTGCGCTTCGATCGCACTGTCGTTTACAGAGAATGTTAATAAAATTATATTGACATTCTTTTTATTTTTACGCAGTACACCTGGATCTTGCAGTATAACCTTATTCCGTATGTTATATAGCCATGCTAGAGTCATACAGCAACGAACGTACGAATTAACGAATTCTCAAGGTATCGCGTAGGAATTAACGATTGCGCCGGGAATTCGGCTTTGTTGTATACCTTCCCAGAAAGAGTCCTTGAAATCCATTCCACAGGCATCCCTCTTCGTTCTTGCTGCTACGTGCGTCTAAATGGCATCGTATATGTCTATATAGGCAGCTCGTGAAAAGTTTAACAAACTGATAGAGATAGGAATAAGTGTCAGGGTTGAAATATATGCGCAACGAAGAAATTTAACAGTTTACGAGTACGCGCGGAACAGGCTACTGAAATGGTTTATAAATCCCGAGACATATACAGAGTATCTAGACCTGCTTACCCACCGTCGGTAACAACGTTCCAGTGTCATTCTGTCGACCGTCGCCTAGATCTACCCTGAAGGTAATATGAAACGTTATAGAAATTTTTAATTTCTTTTTCATGTCCTATAAAGAAAATACAATTCACTCTAAACTCCGGACGCACGTATAATAATCGTTTAGGAATTGAAATTACGTGAATCCCAGTAGATTATATAAAGGATGCAACCGGAGTACACGTTTGTCCTTGTCGCGATTTATCTAGTAACGTTATTACGTGTACGTATACCTGTGCGCATGCGCGAATCTTATAAACCGTCCTACGCGTAATTACGCGATTCTAATTATTATCGACGTCCTGAGGTGCCGGGTGATGTCACTCTCATCCGGGATCGTGGCACGTAAGTCTTCGCGAATAATGGCAGGCTAGACACTGCACACTTATTTTCAGACTGGCATTTAGAAGTTTATCGCAATACACACGATACACGATCATAAAGAATGATTGAAAGATAGACGCTGTTGTGGCATTGAGAATGCTTGAAAAACGGCAAAAAAGAAATAAACGAACGTGTTTTGACATAAATTCTATGATTTGATATCCAGACGGCGAATTTCTTGGATACAATAATACTGCAGATACTAGATACGTATGCCAATGTTCAATGTAAATTCCCCCGATTCAAATATCTACCCTACATAAACCTCGAGTCTTCGTCGAGTGTCCAAACTGGGTAATCGAAAGGCAGTAGTAGGTACATACAGTACGGTACAGATACGACAGTATGGTTTAACCTACAATGTATACATATACATATATATACACAGATACACACACACACACGCGCGTATACATATCTTAAAGCACAGAATCATTAACGGACTGTATCCATAATCTGTTCTATGCTCTATACTCTATGCATATAGTCTATGGTCTATCTAGCACAGCGACCCTATACGAATCTAAATATATCTATAATTCGCCGCTCGAGCACGAAGCGTATAAGATTCAAGGAGGCAGAGCAGAAAGGGTAGTGCGGCATTTTGAGGGAGAAACCGATCGATCCAGGCCTCTCGCCCCCAGGAGTATGCGAAAAAACATGGAAGAGGCAAAAAGAGACGTCGAACCGAATCCTAGCAGGTTTTGCCAATTTCGTGATGCAAAGATTCACACAATGTCCGTGGGACTGCTACGTTCCTTAATCATGGCTATTAACTGACCCTGATGGACCTGACGACGCTAATGAGAAAAGCCTATAAAAAAAGAAAAGCTAATAAATGCAAAAGCAAATCCCGACTATTTGGAAAAACTTGATAAACACGAATGTGTTGGAATGGCCCACGAGCAGATTCTGCGCTCTGGCTCTCCGGGCTTGTTGGACACGATGGCAGCTCAAGGCTGAAACCCCTTTCCGTTACGTAACGCACAGCGCGCACGAGGGGAAGCACGCACGTATATTCACCCACACACACACACATATATATATATATATGTCCAACGGCGGATATTTATGCGCCCGTATAAAACGCCCATTGAGTATCGTTACGCGAGTTTTCGTGGCTGATAAAACGATGTAGAAGAATATGAGAAATCAGTACGGGAGATGAAACCTTACTATGAATTAAAGTCAGCTCGCAGCAAGATTAGCTCTTACGATTTACAACCAATATGTATAATTTGAAAAAATATATATATATCGAAGTATACGGAAATATATAGCAATAAAATCCTATATCTTTTTTGAATTTCGATATTCGCAAACTCTTCAAGTGAATGCGTCCGTTACGCGCGCGTTTACCTTATCGTCACTCGAAATGAAACCACTATACACTGCGCGTGGTAATCACGTGCGAAAGCGGAAGCCGAAACTACGGTTTCCGGATGGAAACGTCCAGACTGTACGATCGTACTGATGTGCATATACATATAGTTTCTCTGCGTCCATTTGCATGGCTACAATTCGTAATGCTAACGAGGACCAGAGAATCGGTTATCGTTCTGCCATACGGCAAAGATACCAATTTGGCACGCAGCTATGGAAATACTGCGCGCGGTGCGTTTAATAAAAATACTACAATACGAATGCTACTGTGCTTTAGCTGCTAACATACTCGTATGAAAAAGTAAGTCTTGAGCGCGACTTAATGTTCAACAAAGCGAGGGACCCCCTCGACCCGGTTCACAGTATCGTTGTTGGAATGTAGGCCAGCAGTAGGCACAGACGGGACATGTATTATGTACATACATGGCCGACTTTGTAAGGGCATTGTTTGTATCAATATGAGTTATATATATGCATAGTAGTATAGCACACAAGTAGTAAAGGTCGCATTATCACGTGCGAATTCATTTGGAAATTGTGAACTTTTGTCTATAATCAGTTAAATGTATCTAGCGATGCTCTGATAATAATTCGAATATTCGATTTCTGGTCGGTCTCATAATTTTGATATTCACGTTCCCTGGATGGTTGAAAGGAACGACGTTTGAATAAACTTAGGGATGACCTTGATCGACAAAAAAATTGTCCTAATACTTCATCGACGTGGTGTCTGCTGGGTAATTTTGTAACTGACAGTTGGCTGCCATGTGTACGTTACAGGCTATACTCTATCTATATGCAGAGAGAGGATTTTCAATAGCGAGTCTATCGCACACGAAGCACTCTGTATAAACGTCGGGTAGATATCTGAGTCTTATCTTTTGCAAAGTCTCTTACGGGGACACTGGATTACGCAATGAATTCTTTAGTGCCTTGAAATCATTCCGTAGCAGTTACAAGACGATAGCGAAATACGATAAATTTAATTCCATGAGTTCTCCAATTATAAAAGGCGTAAGAAATAATTTTGGAGAAGGTGCAATTGAAATGAAAATAAAATTTTTGTTCGACATTCACCGAGTTTTACACTTTTTTTTAAGCTTACACGTTACTTTTTCTCGCTCCCGTTACAACCAGGAAAAATGTTCGTACAAGTAGGACTGCTTGAAAAATAAAGGAAAAGTTTCTCTACGCCCTCGCAATCTCATGCGACAGCTGCCGAGACCTTCGGTTGTCCCCAGCAAGGAATACACGGAGTGTGCAGAAAGTTTTGCTAATACCGCGACTACGACGATAAGTAAAATAAAAAGGGGAACACGACACACAGTGCAGAAGAAGATAGCGAGAAAGTCTTCAATAAGAGGCAGACGAGACTTTGAAGTATCTCGAGAGCGTGTCCCAGCCTTATCGCGTATACCGAAATGCAAAGTCGACTCATTCGTACAGCAAAAAGTGCGACGGAAGTGAAAACAGAGAAGCTAACGTAATCTTGTTGAGCGTATGTCGTTTTATAAGCCAACAAATTTTTAACCTAATTTATTTTTACACGCACGTATATCCTACATGCCAATTCCGAAAACGTATATTACCTTGCATACTATAATTTCTTTTATACATGCAATTTGTTCTGGTGCATTATAGATAGAATGAACTGACAGATAAAAAGATAAATAAGTGGCGATGGATAAAGATTGATAAATAGATAACAGATAATCTACTAAAGTCAATCCCATCGGTAATAGCCGATGGCATTTAATCACCTGACCGCAGTTCACTCTGTTAAAGCAACTCGGAAGGTCTCAGACCAAATAATAGTATAGATACTCCGATAGTCTTATGTATACGTATATTTGTCATCTGCATGGCATTGTGTAAAACGTTATAGAAACTGATTGCGAAACAATAGTACGAACAGCTGTAACTACATCCGATGGTTTTACACAGCGCAAATATGTATTTCAGTGCGTACGCTATACGCGGACCCATTGAAATACAGAAACATATTGAAATTCAAAATATAGCACTGCTACTACTCCGGTAGTCCTTTGAAATTACAGAAAAACATATACCCATGGTATCCTAGGTCCATTGCGTTAAAGAAAAATGTATTCACTGCAAACAGAATACTCATGCCTTATATGTATATGATATGTATAGGAAGCTACATCGATTATACGTAATGCACGGTGCACTGTGTATTCACTAGAAATTTCATGAATGCACCGATGTAAACTTTCCTAATTGTAAGTAAAGTCCTAGTAGGATAGAATTCCTAAAAGGGGTCGGTATTAAAAAAAATCTACAAATTAGGCAGAAATCGATTATTCGCAAATTTTCAGCAAATGGTTAGAAAGTAAAGGGAAGCGATAAAACGTGAAAACTTAAAGATTTCCTGAAAATTCCTCACCGACATTTATACGTAAATGCACGCATCGCGCTGGACTTTCTATTCGCTTAAGCTTATAGTATCAGGGTAATTTCAAGAAATGCAATTTCTGTAATGGACTCGCACAGCAGGTCTGGGTGGGTCTTAGTATGCAGCGTATGTACCTAACATGGATACACGTACCTAGACGGCCGTTTGCTCCCTATATGGAATGGGATATAATGTATACATATATCCGGCCAGTGAATATATGTATATTCATATCAGTATGTATACAGTACCATACGATACGACGTATAGGTGAACGTGTATATATATATATATATACATACATACATACATACATACATACACCTATCGTAAAACCAAGCTACAGTCGAATTCAATCTAAGGACCGATTACGTTGCGGAACGTAAGTAAAATCCAAAGAGCGCCTGTGCAGTGACATACATACATATGTTAGATCCCCCCCTCGTACCCTTAACTGGGCCACCAGGCGCGACTGTCATTCGAATTCGGAGAACTAGCTGCTGGTTAGACACCCTCGAGAAAATATACGTACATAGTTCCTGGGCGGTGCCGACGTGTGAAAATAGAGACGACCCTGGACTACGTCCTTTTCTAGCTTAGATATATTCGGATCTTGTTAATTGCGAATGATTCATGAGCTTGCAAATATCTTTATAAAGATCAAATCGTCGATATACATGTATACATGAGACTGTACTTGGTTTGTATAATTGATTTATAACGACTGTTTTATTTTTAATCGGAAACCACCTGACTCATTGACACATGACGTTAGAACTAAGCTTAGGTATAATTCATGTTTCTATAAGACACGGGTGTTGTATCAGTAGCAAAATGAAATCTCTGGGATCGACGGGTCGCTCGATTATTCCTCATGATGGCCGCCAGCATTGAGCACGGAGCAATGTTCACCTGTTCCCGGCATTGAGGATAGGTGTGTAATAGGCGCTTAATAGGGAGCGTCATTGATCAGCAATAAAACAAAGGATGGTCGTTCGTTAATGAAGTGAATGATCATCGAGAGAAATAAAGGAGGTTACCGAGGGTACGGATGGAGGTCGGGGAGTGACACTGGCAGTGAAGAGGATCGTCGTCGAGGTTAAGGAAGAAAATGAGGGCAAGGATGGTGGGTCGTTAGGAGACATTTTCCTGGGGTGGTATCCCAGGATCCCTTCTCGTTAAGAAGATACCAAGGGGAGACCCAGGTTGGAAGGAGACCTTGGAAACGGAAATGGGTCCCGGGGGGGTAACGTGAGTTCCTTCGCGGGTATGTCCACGTGAAACGAAGATGATGGGTACGTGTACCCACGACGTCATCGGCGCATAATAGCACATCGAGACTCGGTCTGGCAGCGTCGTACATACGTTGGCTACGATGCAATGTCTGCAGAACCGACGAACGGATAGAGGCGGCCCAGAGCGCGTTTCGTTCCCATGGCTTGGGTGAGCTCGTAGTTCAGGCTTCTCCCTTTCGCACCCTTTCTACTTCCTAGAATGAGTCCGGCACGCCATAGAGCAGGACTTCTGGCGTCCTTTGGCAGGCGAAAGAGGGAGGATCGTAGCTCCGCTTGAGTAAAGGCGATGGACAGAGTGGTGAAGTGAGCGAGAGGAGGGAATATGGGGGAATGAGAGAGAATAGAGGAGCAGAGAGGGAAGTCAGCGGTAGGGTGAAAGAGGAGAGCGAGGGATGGAGGAGAGAACGAGAACGAGAAGAAGACAGGAGGGAAGAGAGAGAAAGAGAGAGAAAGCTGACTCTGGACTCTCACGCCGTCCGGCGTCTCTCGCTCTTGTATGCAGAGATAAGTCCCTCTCTTGGACTTACGTAAGAGATGACTGGCTATTCGAGGGATCAAGGCGAACCGGTACCACTAGCACTGACACACATGTCGCATAGCCCCAGCTAGCCTGCCAAACTGCCAGTGCCACGCCGGAAACGACGCCGTTCGCCTCCACCGCTAATACGATGCTATCCAGTCCCTCGAAACCTCGATGAACATCCCTCGCCTATAGGTACACCCACCTAGCTTAATATCCCTGCCAGCCTGTCTGCCTGCCCAGGATCGCCTCTTGTCGCGGTCAAATTCAATGCATGCTTAGTTTCCCTAACTGTAACCGAAATCGAACGTGCCAGGGAAACACGGCTGCTGGACTGTCCGATCGAACGATCCGATTTTCTAGGCCGCTGGCACGTGACTCGCGAACCACTGACGTTTTCGAGCATTCTAATCTGAACTCACGTTTACGTAGCTTTCACTCGAGAGAGATCCTAGGGAACGTATAGCCGACGACCGCGAAAACTGGCCTGCACAATGGATACCAGACGTTGATACATAACCAGTTCTCTGGCGTATAATCTCTTCCTGCACCTAAATCATCCGGCGCGCATTACTTGGCTTCGATCGGAAAACCTCCAAGAGACCGGTTGGCCTTGTGTCTCTTTAGCAGGTAGCGTCCGTAAAATTATAGCTAAGAAAGTCGCATCCAGTGGCTTTGTCTTATGCCGAAAGGTTATGGGAAATTTTAAGATCGGATAAAGTCATATGGATTACTTAACGTCATATTCAGAATGCACTTATGTATGTGAGTGGGTACACATATGAGTGTTACGATACCCGTGAAGGGTGCGCCCTCGGGTTATTATAACTTTGATAATATTTTCAATCCATTCCATGGTGTCGTATTCAAACATAATTCGTACGACATGATCCGTCCCGATCCGGAAGTCAGTACCGTCTTTATTCCATGGATCCGTAGGTAATTTTCGTAAAGTGGTAACGGTAAACAAAAATTATCCCTGCGAGATGAAGCGACGACGCTTGCCAGAAGAGAAATGAGGATGATGAATTTTTCCTCGTGTTGAGGCGTTCGAACCTCGTCCTTGGCGTGTCCTTGGCGTGCTACTCGAACATTAGCGTCTCCGGGTGGGACGGACGCACCCACCCCGTGTAGGTTCAGGGCGTGGCCTACGCACCCCCGCAGGGTTCACGCTCCCGACGCCATCTTGGATATCTGGGCCGAGTGAGGGTGAAAGTTAGGGATAGATCTTCCAAAGTAGACGAGCCCACCCTATGTGACTCCTTAACCTATAACTGCCTATATATGTGTGTGTATATATATACGTATATAGTACATAGTTTTTCCAAGCCATTCGGTGCTCGCAAGACTTTAATTTACTCGAACAGTACCTGCGTCTTTCTCTTTGCCTTCCCGCCTGGTGCTCTGCCCAATTGTACGTAGGATATTGATTCTCTAATTACCGTCGGTTAATTGCGAATGTAATTAACGTGGGAGATCGCGATGGCACCGAGAAAAATTTTGTCCCCGCTCTCTCAAAGCAATTCGTAGAAGTACCAGCTTTCTCCGATCCTCTGGGGAAATTGCTGGGTGGACCCACATTTCGAAAAATTAAATGACTCTTTGATCTTGTAACACCTGAAAAGAGAATTAATGGCCCATAAATAGTAAATAACTGTGATATTATTATCCCCTCCTTTTTATTTCAATAAAATTCCTCTTCGTCTCTGGAATACTACCAGTTCAGCTTTTCACGAAAGGACATTACGCACGGGGACGAGGGTGCTGCGCCCTGGCGGAATTTTCGTGAAATTATATCCATGACTATCGCAAACACGAAGCCCGCGACACTCATTTGAAATCTGTTTCAGAATAATGAACTGTGCGGAAAGTTCAAACCGAGTATAACTGTCACTGTATTATCAAAAACACTGTTAGACGATGTGACCAGATACAATTTAAAGTTTTACCCCATCGATATATACCTATATAATGTGCTTCTCTCTTCTGCGTGTACGCAGAAAATTACCAGCACGCAAAACTTTTAATTTCGCTAAACGATTTCGAACGTGCGTTATTAGCATGCAGCCCGTACGTGGGCGAGGAACCTTGCGTTGACGAGATATTATAATTAAAATATATTTCCGCTTTTTTCTACTTCCAGCCTTTTATCTCTGGTATGCGTTACTCCTTTTTGCATCTACACGCTACACGCTTAAACGGACGTTTTAAATAATTATTTTTTTTTAAATCTACCAGAATGCATTTTTCGTACATAAAACCCATCTTGGTCCTTTGACAATTAATAAAAAAAATTTGTCTTTTAGATTAATAAATTCTCATTAAATTTCATAACAAGCCCTGTCACCGTGTACAACGCAAGCCACGAGTGACCACACATGTACCCACCCTGGTGGTTTGCCAAAAATGGATGCAATAAATATAAAAATAGAATGTTCATGAAAGCCCACGAGTATTATATATGACAAGGTGTGCTAATTTTAATCCCCTCCGGGAATAAAATTAATAGCTAATATACTGGATGGATACCTACATACATATATCTATCCACGTGTGTGCACTCGCCTATCTACCTGCTGCGAAACCTTGAAAGCGATTTCGTAATAAACGCCGTCGCACAATAGAATAAATCTCAACGATCACCACGCTGGCTTTTTACAAGCTAGAAAATCTATACTCCTGCACGCCAGCGGATGGACAGTTGTATATTAATATCTGGTATCGTGCTCACATATCCATTTGTTCCTTCGTTGAGATATCGAAATACCAACAAGTTTTTCAGGGACAGCAACTGGACATAATACCAAACTGAATGCTTCTCGATGGTATAGAGGCGTCGAAAAAAAATAAGGACTAAAAGTAGAAAATATATTTCGCAAAAAATTTTTTTTCAAAGTCATCAAAACCCAACCATAACGCTGCCCAGGTACATGCGTTTTTCCTTAAAGCCTATACTCTTATGTCTTATACGTAAGGTATACGTATATTATACTTCATAAGCAACGGAACTAGATACGAAAAGCTCGAGAGCCGAAAATTTACGCAAAACCTATTGACATAGATCGATAATATCATTGAGACCCAAATAAATTCGTACCAGTGATTGACACGTTACGAAAATAATGACATTGATCCTTGCAGTTTAATGGCATTGAGCCTGAAATGCACCCGACGTAAATGCATCTTTACTGCGCCTCAGTTCACGAGAGATACATTAATTGGCACGCGTATCCTTTGCGCAACGTGAAAAGGCGCTACCCAACCACCGAAAATACGAGTATTCTGTGCAAAATGTACCTACGGTGTAAGTCAATGTAACAGGATTAATTACGGTAAGCGTGTCCTTATTAAAGAAAGGTAATTGATGGGTCGACTTAATCGTACGAGTCGAGTGAATTTCCTCGTGATCGTAAGGCAAACTTGAAATACGACACGGAAGATATATATATATATACACAGACATAATAATGATTATAAAAAGTACCCAACAACAAGACTTCCCGTTACAAAAATTAGTAAACCGCGTCGCATCAAAAAATCAAAAACCACATACGCAAACAAGTTAACGATTATGCACACAGGCACGAGATACGAATATTCGTGACAAGCGAGTACAAAAATATCTCAATTCGTTACTATATTTGAAAGCGTTTATTTCCCGCAGCGCGATGTCTTCCAAAAATTTCGTTGGGACTCGACCGAACCCGTCCGCTAATTCATCGCTAATTCATCGCTAATTCCAGGCTAATTCAAAACGCGGCTTGTGACGCACGAGTGACGCAATTCTCTTTGACCACAAAGCGCGAACTCATTGGTCAGAAACATGAGCTTTATGAACACCGAGAGAAGGAGAGGAATTTAAAAAAAAACGATTAAATTCTACAATAACTCTCGTGCAACAAATCAGTCGGTTAGTCTATGTACGTACGAATAACCAAATACTTCAAGTACGACCTTCGCAAAAAAAATACTTGAAATCTAACGATACCTGAACAACAATTATTCAGACTTATTACCGTGTGCCTGAAATAATACAAAGATCCAAACTCTGACGCATTTGAAAAATAATACGAATAACACGCCCGAATAATATATAAATTGGTTAAAGATTCGTTACAAGATATCTACATGCTATCTACGTAAAACACTAGAAAAGTACGTACAGCTATGGATAAAACAAAATTCAGCAGTTCCTCTGGTAAGGAATCGAGTATAGAAACGAATGCGGCAGTATGCGAAAGGGAGCCTAGATACCCAGATACGTCCGTTTCGTTGGAAAGGTTCGCTCACGAAGTGAACGGAACACAGGGATATGCATGGTTTCTTCTCTTTCAGTTCTTCAAGGCTAACCCATCCCACTTACACACTACATACTGCCGTGTCTCGCTCTTCCTCCCCCGTCCCGCCTCACCCCCTGCCAAACAGCCATTCTCCATCCCTACTCCTTACCCCTGCACCGCAATTCCATCCCTCTTCCTGGCCTTTCTCCTCACTCCCGATCACTCTCCCTCCCCCCTCTCTCTCACTCTGTCTTTCTTCTCCTTAACCCTCACTCTCATTCCTCTGCTTCGACCCGCGTTCTCCGCAGTGATGTCATCCATGAAGCGTTTTTGCGATACAGCATGAAGTTCACGCATGAGAAAAAAAAAGACGTCTCTTCCCGTATTTCGTATCGCTTGCTTCTTTTTTATATTATGATTCCAAGGTGCAACCGAACTAGTATGGCGTATCGTTACACGAGCATATAGCGTTTTAAGATCTACGACCAAATATTTATTGATAAACCAAGTGTGGTATTGCCTTTGTGATTTCATTAAAATATTTAGCATACTGCTATCAGCGAGTTATCCCTGTATACTGTATTAACTGTTAAGATGAATGATCGATCGATCTTCGATTTTTAAAATGTACTATGACAGATTATGTAACTTATATTCTTGGCTGGTAGTTATCGATAATTATTGTTTTAATAGAGAATTTTCGTCTTTTCTATCGTGATTCATAATCGTCCCATCAGTTTTACTGTGTTATAGGGACCGCACGACAATCCCTTTCGTCAGGAGTGTAACGTGTGAATAATGTCGCGGCTCAACTTCATTACTTGCGCGAAACGAGCAATTTCCTCATTTTACGGTTCGAACGTACGCAGCGACGGGTTCTACTCGGGTTTGTTCACTTATATTTTCACGTACGTAGCGAAACGTTAAGGGTATAAACATCGTTAGGTATATCTATATACATACAGTGGATACGGATGGGTATTGGCTGGACGAAAGTGAAACTAGCACGTGATCATTTGGACATGAGAAATAACCAGGAGACATCTTAGTCCGATAAGCTGTAAATTAAAGTGAATTGTCTGGTAAATGGAATGGCGGGGATCGTGACGAAACGGCAAAGGAAAGGTGATTCTCATCGTTGGTTGCAGGAACAACGGAGCGTGAGATAAGAAAGTTGAGAAAAAGGAGAGGAAAAGCTAGATCGTGTCGAAGAGAAATAATTATTCTTCTATTAACTCCTACGGCAAGTGTTCCTGCGTTACGTACGTGGGAAAAGGAATAATATTATTATAAAGATGAATGATATTATCTTGCCAACCTAATCGTATTAAAGTAATGGATGTTGCTATATAGTTTCAGAAGACTATATATCACGAGCCACTGATATTACGTTTTTTCAATTTTTTTTTTTTAATACGCGACCCATCCATATACCTCATGTGGATTATGGTTTATCTTTCAAATATAAATTATGAGATAATCATCTTTATCGTGCACTGGTACAGCGTATTGTAAAATGTATTTAGATAGTGAAAGTTGAGTAGCATTAAACACGTGAAGGGTTAGCAAACAGTAAATCACTGAAAAACAAGGAAATTACGTTTCTTATGATAATAATAATTCAAATGACGTTCTAAAGTGATCAAGTATTCGCCGAGATAGCACTCTATCAACTGCTGACTCTAGGCATACCAACCAACATTAACGATAACGCCTGAAGCCAGGTATACACTAGCTACTTCGCTTAAACGCATTATAATTAAAGTGATAAAACTTGTTAGGCACGTACTGATGCGTGAATGATATTTATTGAATGTAACAGCGTCACATCCAATTTGTCATTGAGTACTCCCATTTCCAATCTGCCATTTCGGAGAACTCTTACCAGCGAGTCGAATCCAATGCAAGAGTCAATCGAATGGATGTTATTGTCATTACAAGGTAGTTCGATGTTTTAATAAAATCAAAAAAGTTTAATATAATTAACGTGAGATATTAGTTGTCAAGTTTTACGATTCGATAAATGAATTTCTTTCAAGTTGTCATCATCAAATGTATATACGAAGAACAAAGGACAATAGACACAGCGTCGTGTTGCGCAATAAAAATAATGCCATTATCAAGAAACAACGCAGCGATATTAGTTTACCAGCTGATTACCGTCTAGCAATATTCTCTTGTATAATTTCCAAGTTACGGAATTCATTGGGACAATCGTTGCGTCCACAAGCCGCTGGAAATATTCGGTTTCGGTACGTGACCGCGTGGCAAAGATGGCCGCGAAGCGCTGCCTCGAGAAGATGGCGGGAGCCGGCGTCTCCGTATCCACGCTGCTAACTGTTGCTATACGTATATCTGTAGTTAGTATAAAACACATACTCGCACGATATCGCAACTGTGCAAGTCACATTATATACGTTACGAAAAATCTATTCGGCCAACAAGCATGAACCTCTCAACAGTAAGATACGATCGTCGTATTCTAGATACGATACTAAAGTAGCTATACGGCTCTTATAACTGTGCGAACGATCAAAGTGGTACAAGGCAAGCGAGTATTCGGCTCCCCTTTCTTGACTTAAGAACGAGTTACGACAGCTTTCCGGCCAGAATACCGGCACGCAATTTATTCGTGGACAATCGGTGAAATAGGCTGAAGGTACATGTTCGCGAATTGAAACGAGAAATTTGGCATATCGGAAAAATCTAACAATTATTCACCTCGACGTACCTAGTTATTAGCATTTGATATTGTACATATATATAGAGAAAAAAATATTTTTCAAGGTGTAAATATATCCTAATAAATAGTGCTATAATATTAACAGTAATTATCTACAGTGCCCATTACTTAACAATAGAATATTACGGTTTTTTAATCCAATTGTATTTATAATTTTATTAATATTTTCTACACCCTTCTGGTTATTTTATAGCGACATACTACTGGGCGATCGAACTTTCCACAGTTCCGGTCGGGAATGTATATCTATAGGGGTTTTGCTTCGAGTAAGCGTAGAGCAGTGTGCCTGGTATCTGTCGATTACGAGAGTAAGTGGATTTAGAAAGTATAAGCAAGCAAAGTGAACGGTACCAGGTGAGCCGACAAGCTTCAAAGGTGGCACTAAGATCTAGTAAATCGATGAAACGCGAGAGCTTAACCGAGTATCTACAAGGAATTATAATCATTATAAAAAGAGATGTATTAAATCATATAAATAACCACGAGAAAAATCATAGTCTCGTAATTTCGCTAAGTTTTATCACTCAGTGACAATAATCATTAAATAATTACAAAACACGTAGATACTGATAACTCGTAAAATGTTACATCGGAAAGAAGAACATACATAATACAATCTATTTACTTGATGAATTTTATGCGAAATAAAATTTTTTTAAATTCAAGATCACGTTAACTTTATCGCACAGTGACAATTCATAGCTTCGCGTACAAGATAATCGTTTTTGGAGACTGGCCAGAACTCGCTGCAGTGTTTTCCATGATCCCAGAGCCCGTAAATGCTTTACAGCTGGGGGACCACGAGTTTCACTGCTGAGCCCGAGTGGCAGGCGATTTTTTTTTAACTGCAACATCCTGCGAGCGCGACGTGAAATCTTTTGTCAATTGCGCACCAATTATTCTGGCGAACTCTTGTGCCGTGACGATATGCCGTAGGGCCGATAGGAGAGAGAAAAAGACTGACTGTTACATGACTATAGCCTAGTCCATTTCTCACCCCCACTGACCCAGCGACCGAAAGACGTTGGAAACGCTTCTCTGGTTCCAGAGGTGCTACCAGCTGCCGGCGTGTAGCTACCGCCTAGCATAATGTTAGATCACACACTAGCCCAGCTAGAACTGCTAGCCACGGCCCGGTCACGTGATGATTGCGTCACACTTGCCCCACACTACAAGCCCCCAAGTCGCCATCTTTACCCAGTGAGACCAGCGAACACGGACGCGTACTGCTTTTGGTTTTTTTGTCCCTTTGAATTTAATTCCTCTTCTTGTAAATTGCTTATATAACGAGTTCCGTATCGCGGTTGATAGTCACGCCGATGAATTCTTCATGATCGATAGAAATGATGAAAATGTTACATATCTTTTGTCCATCGCGAATTTGCCTGACACACCTGGCACGAGTTAACACGTATTGCCACATTTAGTGTTTTACATCAAGACACTTTTTGGAAGTGTTGTATGCATATTGCGGTAACAGCAGTTCAAGTTAGTTGCTTAATATTGAAAGTAATGATAATTAGAGCAATGTTTGTGTAAATCTATTGTGGTGTGCTCTATGATGAAGTTTATAAAAGATTATTGTCGATCTATGATATAGACTAAATCTGTGAAATTATTGATAGTCGAATTTTGTTTAGACAAAATGATCAAAAATGATCAAATTGCAAAAAGTTGAATGCACGTTTAAAGTGTTTACAATTTAATACATTATGAAGAAAAAAATTATAGTTACCTACCAGTAATAATTTAGGTATACGGGGCACTGTATAAGAATCAAAATTCCATGCACGTTCCGCGACTTTGGTTCCCGTACAAGAAAGTTGAAAATGATCTTCAGTTGCGTTAAGTTACGTTAGACTTGCACTGAGAAATTTCAAACGCGAAGTCCGGCACCAAAATGATGACTGCGTGAAAAGCCGATGGCAGGATAGCGAGGACGGCTGTGAATCCGCGGAAAACTGGTTAATCGGTGACCCAGTTGAAATTCAATATGGCGGCGACCGAGATGCGAACAATGCGGAAGTGCGGTCGCAAGGTTTCTCCACGCGGCACACAGGACAACTGGCAAGATTCCGATATATCAGGAAAACTTCACGTTTGGAATTACCGACTTTTTCCCCGCTTTGTATCGTACGCGCCAATAGAAGAGAAGCACTGCTTTCCATCCGTCAAGAATGATTAAATATGATTAATCGTGGATATTCACAGAATCGTAGTGCCTGGCAACGGTTGCCATGACGAAGATATGGTCGATGACGGCCGTAAATTCCGATAAAGATAAAAAAAGGTATAGGTAGGTAGTATTCGATTAAATAAAAGAGATCAAGAAGCGTGCAAACAGGCGAGCAGTTGGACCATCAATCGTGGCGAACGGTTCCTCCGGAGAACTCGGAACACAGAACCGACTTCCAAGGCGAGCTGCGGCGAACGAGGATGTGTTCGTCCGCTTAGCTACCGCCGCACTCTTGCGACCCCCCACCAACGAGGCACCCGATATCGCGCACTCTCACGACAGCCCACTGCGATTGGTCCTTCGTCACTAGTCACTACCGGATTGGCCGAGAGGCTCCACGTGACGGCGTACAGCAGCGCCTGTGATGGACTTACGGCAACCAGTCGTACCACACGCCGGTCGAACGGGAACTGGTCGTACCACGCGCGGAAACGCGCTACTTATGGTGGGAAATGGAGGGGTCCTGGGCCGGGAAAATTGACGAGGGTGGGATTTCGAAGGTAGGGGTTGCGACACGTGGGAGGTCCTCCATAGCTACTCGGTCAACGGCCACCAAATCGTGCGACATGTGCGCACTCCTCGGACTCCGCAAAGCGAGTGCATCCTCCGGAGAAGCACGCAGAACGCCCACAGCTCGTCCTCAGCTTCCTTACCCCTTCTTCCAGTTCTCTTCCCCGACACCGCCTCTCTGATCCTCCTCCACTACCACTATCACCACCTTCTTCTCTTCATCCTTTTTTAGGTGATACGACTTCCTCCTTCCATCTTCTTCATCTCGTGGACAGACCTGCCGACACTCTCACGTTCCAAGAAGTCCACGAATTTTATTCCCTCCCCCTACATAAGCAACCTTTGACCTATTTTTCTATCGATTTTCCGTACGTAACTAGGACGCCTGCAATGGCTGCCAACGCGATTTCCGCCACTCCCTACACAAAGGTTTCGTAATGACCTCACACTATGACACTCCTGGACGCTACTCGCACGTATACGCAACTTCCCCACAAAGACTCATTTTATCATCTTATTGCTATCTTCTAACCCACCCTTTCAAGTTATCAAATAAATTCTACAATTGCAACTCGCAACCTATTATCAGCCTTCTTGTCAAACTTCCTGAAAAGAATTTCAAACAAAGAAATTCGATCTGCACGAAGCTCGATTCAACGATAAAATACTATGCGAAGTAGTAACTCCGCTCATTTTACCCTATGCATGAACACTCAACGAGACATACCGTCTTAAAAGACTATAATCATTCGAGAGTTCTTCGTTTACTTGCTGGTCAGGAGGACTCAACTAAATATCTCTTAATAAAATAGCTTCTGTCCTATGCTCCAATCTAGTATACGCTAACAAGATTATACGTCCAACAATTCTTAACGTACATCGAAACATGACCCCAAGTCTCTCACGCAAGATCGGATGCTGTTTATCATATTACTTTGGTCATGTGTATCACACGGGAAAAGGTCTTTGACGAATAAGAATGGTCCGGAGTGTTTGCCTCGTACAGCCATAGAGAAGCTAGAAGACACGAAGCCGGTAAGGGAGGAGCTCTTGGGACTCCGAGCGTCCTATTTCTACACTCGGCAAAGTTCGGCCGTCGGTCCGATCATGTCCGAAGCACGAGGATATAAGTAGGTCGCCCGGAGCCGCACGTGTCGTCCTTGACTCACATAGCAGCGAGGCGCGCAAGCGCTTTGCGCTCTGCGTTGCCGCATTGCCGATCGCTAGGGCTCTTTCTTTGTTCTTCTTACGTTAGCGTGCGCGAGTACAAATGACTGTCCTCCGCCTTCATACTCTCTCACTACATCACTCACTCACTCTCACTCGCCATACTCTCCCCTTTACTTCCCGTACAGATCCCTCGCACACACCGTATCAAAACTTCCTATCGCACACGTAACGCCAACCATCCATAACCTTACTAAGCCGAAATACTCCCACGATCTAGTTTCTATTGGCACTCTACAAAATTCCCTAGATTTACCCACGATCTCTATATACGTAACATATATAAATTTACATTTTATTAAAGAAAAAAATTAGTTTTGTTTTCGCATACTCACGTCCTTTGTACGTGGAAGCAGCAATATTAAGTAGTTGGGGGAGGGGGGGGGGGGGGGTTCACGCTCGATACCGACCCTGCACGACACAATGCCCAAGCTTGCCCGCATGCCTGTTGAGATATCGTACGTTCTGCCAGAGCGTAAATCATCCGCGTTCGTGCCTGGTACGTGTACGCATACGTATACGAGCTCGGTAATAATCGCCACTGAGAGAAAAAAAAAGTCGTCAGGGTATGAGAGTTACTTCCGCGTCCTTCTCTTTTCGCGACCGAGAGAATAACGCGCTTAACGTGGTATCGATGAGTGGGTACCGTCGTATGTATCTGGAAGTAGCACTACGTGTGATCAGAGGAAAAATACACAATCCGATAAAGGCGATTATCCTTTTTTTTCTAAGATATTTTTCTCTTATAACGTGCGAGATGGCGCTCCTACGGCCCGAATGTTCGAGGACAATGAAATCCGAGCAGGCCGGGCCAACGGTTTCGTTATGAACGAATGCAAGACGCCGAGGCCGGTTTTAGCTTTGCGAGTATTGATCGTGGCAAGAAGTTCGAGGAGGCGCCACTGCGAGCTATTTAAACGCCAATTGGATCAGCCCGAGTCGACGGATAGAAACGCGCATTGCTTGCTTTATGTAAGTCGTGCTTACAGCCTTGCCATTTCGACACAGAACGAGAACGCATTGTAACGTTGTAAAGAGAGCGGAGATTTTACTGGGAGTTTATGGGGAACCGAAGGAATCACTGGGACTAGTGAAAAATGTAGGTCTTTATGGTGTATTATTAGATAGGGTGGGCGAGCTATGGAGAACTACGAGGATGCAATGAACGCTTAATTAAAATATACTTGGAAAGTTGGTATGTGTGGCACTTTGAGCGAATGGAAAAGCGAGATGTTACGATTACGAGGGTTTCGACGATAGAATTAAATAATGATCTGACAACGCTGTTATACGGGACAGACGATAGATATTTTATTTTTGGAGAATTAATTGCCTCGCTTCACGCTCGTGTTTAGTTTCTAGACTTTTGTTTAATTAGCTCTTTAATAATTCATCTTGGCGGGTCAAGGAGTATTTAGTTGTTTTTTTTCGGTTCATCCTATTGCGTTATATCGTATTGATGTTCTAGTCTGCGATAATTCGAATTGATTTTTTTTTCTATTATCGTGCAGACTATAAAAGATATACGCTTCGTTCTGACATCACTGTTGTACAGAGTGTCGCTTTTAGTAATAGAATCGGTTAAACGTAGCGAATATTTTGATTCATAAGTACTCGATTAACCTTCCTATCGCATTCCAACAACCGACCGTGTATTCGACCCTTGCGACGTCGGCGTCGTCTAAGGTCAAAACATGTCTCAAGAGTAGAAAAAGTGTCACAAAAGAACTGCGGAAGAATCTACGACGTATTTCTGTGCCACATGTGTTCTTGTCAAGCGAGTGACAAAAAAACAGTTAAGCACCCGATTCATGTTACGAGCAACTAGTCTCTCATTGGTGAATATTCGTGCTCCATTCTGGCGGGAGATTCAAAATAAAATTAAAGTCAAGTACAGGTACACCAATACAGAAAATATTAATTCGAATATAATTTCTTGTTTGGCAAAACCAAGTCGTTGCTTTCCTTATTTTCTGTATTTAGCCTAATATACAAATATCATTGAATACGAATAAAGATAAAATATGTATTTTTGAAAAATCTCCAATAAAAAAACAATATTATTTTGCAACCGTCTACACTTCAATTAAAATGTCAATTCTCGCGTATAATACCGTAAAGGAATTTTAAAAAAAATACCTCTAATTTTTCATGAAGTCTCCAAGCTATTACAGAAATATGTATAAGGCCGAGTTATTAACAAAAATTGCTAGTGGAATTGTACACGTAAGTGCTTCTCGTTATATGAGTTCCCGAAATTCCACGTAACCCGTACATTGTCTTCGGACGTACTGAAATCATCAATAATTTATTAAGCAACTATAGTTCCTCGCCTAGTCAGGAACGTTGGGCATGCCTTTGTATATTTCACGAAATAAATTTTCCTACATGTACAAAATTTTAGGTAGCGACAGAGTAATGCGGTTCTCTTAAAAAACTGATGGCGTTAGAGAAATTCCAAAAATATATTATGAAATATGTTAAACTATTTTTATGGGTGGCTATCTTGCCCCGTCGGGGCCCCGCTTGCCCCACTTTCCCTTGCCAATGTACTGAATAACTGAAAACAGTACATCGCTGACGTCACTGGTAGCTAGACACAGTAGATATCCCTTCTATACGTATATCCTATAAAATATGCATATACATACACTCACTCACACACACACACACACGCGCGCGCGCGCGACAGAGCTTTCTTTACACGCAAATATATTTGCTTGCATATATATACATGTATATATGATACAGAGTAACTCGTAATCACACAAGTTGATAACAACAGAACGGAAATGGTCTTCCCGTACAGGAAAGGCGTACGTATAATTTATGGTTACAATGCGTAAAGGAACCGGAGATTACGTATGTGTTCTGTAGTACGAGAGTAGTTAATGTAGAAGGTAAGAATATGCCTAAAAGAAAAAGTGATCTAATACGATAGTCTATAAATGTACCAAAAGGGTATAATAAATAGTGAATAGTTCTATGAAGGTAAATAAAAGATGGATGAATAAGACAAAGAAAAAAAATTACTGGCGATCACATAAAAGAGGAAGGAACCTAGAAGAAACTTAAGGAATAAAAAGCTGACGCAGAAGAAATGATCGCTGTAGACTAGAAGTTAGGCCGACCATATTAGGTACACACACACCGGATGCTACGTAATCAAAATGTGGTTTTCTTTCCGGAGTCTTAGTGGTTGCACATAAACTTTACTCTAAGCATACTTTAATTACGATTTATCGTTCTTAGAGATATTCCGATCTGAGAGATTGGAGGTAGCGAAACGAAAGAGAAAGAAACGTATATGTAAGCCCGAGAATATTTGAATTGTTCGAATCAGTTTCAATTATATTACAAGGCTTGCATTATGTTTTTGTACAACTTTAATAGCCGAGATTTGAATTTTTTGTTCCAATGATACCTACCCATGCCCCACCTAACCTATCATCAATTCGAAAGTACTTTCTACAGAGATATCATAAATTATCATTATCATCGCGGCGTTAACCTAAAATGATAATCAGACATCCCATTTTGGATTCGAAACAAGATTATTAATATTGTCTGATTGCTTTAGTAACTCCACATGCTTAGCGATATGTCTTATCTCTAGAAAGTATAATTACGTAAAGAGTGGTTTTTTACCAGGACTGTACTCAGCAGTCAAACAGTGCACAGTGCCTTTTGCTTGCTTAAATTCGAGTGTGGGTATCATCGCGAGCGTACAAAATTCTCGCGTGAAAGATTCGGCACTTTTATTCTATCGTTTGGTAATTATATAACAGTTACGCGATTGCCTTGCTAGAAAAAATCGGACTAGCTAATTTTCCATGACATTTAAAACCATACAAATTAAAATTAACGATGTCCTCCATCACAATTTCAAGTTAAAAAATTTTCTCTCATAATTACAGCATACAGTACAAAGGATTCTCGCTCTATACATAATAATATAGATAAATATAACAATATAAAGTTACAACGCAACGAGCACTCTTCAGCTATTAAATTACCAGTCTCCCGAGTACAAGCCAATTGATCGGCCACGTTTTGATCTCTAAGATTCTTTCACTCAAAACGCTACACATTCGTTGCTGAATGTAGATGCGTCCCCAATGTCGTGAATGTTCCCATATGAAGCAGAGATGATATTTAAATGATTTATAACATACGATACATATACATATATATATATATATATATTTGATTTTCCTTATCGGTTAGATCATATGATAAAAGTCTACTTGACATATCGGCCTGTTTTATCGTTAAAGATAAAAAAAGAGAGCCCAACATACCTTCTAACTGGTTCGTACGGATCTGTGACAGCATCTCGAAAATCTTACTGCACCATGCAACAACCAGTTGATTTTGGCTTTCGTCACGAACTGGTTCATAAAGTAACTGCCTCGTAACTGGGCGGCTTGAACAGCACGGAAACCTTTCCGTGCCCCGGAGGAACGGTTCTGCGCAACCGCCATGTACAATATATATGTACATAGATGTATATGGGTAACGTACAGTATACGTAGCTACGTATAGGGTCTCTGCGCACTGGTAGACTGATAGCAGCAGGTGATGTTCATATCGACGACCCTTCGCTGTGCGTGAAGGAGAATTTTTTAGTCTTTAGTATACCCATATGTGAGGATCGAAACTTTTCTACGCCCCTCTCTCTCTGTCTCTCTTACGCTGGCAATCTAAACAGCAGTCTATACGTACTTTTTGGTAACACTGATATCATTAAGGCCGTGAGAGCCAGACGTTCGCAGACTTTGTCTCGCTTAATTGAAGTAAATAAATTCCAGTTGATGTTTGGCGAGGACCTCGTTAACCGTTATTTGGTTGAAAATTCACAATTTTTATTACTGTATTGTGTACCTGCTATATGTATATGCATGGTATATTCAGGATTATGATTAAGATTTGCCCGAAAGGTGTAAAGTCACCTGGATGGTTTATTCTCCTTGGTAATTGGTAAACATTCTTCTGCCTTGGCTCGGGTCTAGATCGTTCTCCTATAACTGGATGATATGTATATATATCCTTTCACTTTTTACATAGTGAGACAGGTGGCTAGTACCAGAGTCCTTTGCAGATTGTATTTATCTTATTTCATTAGGAGACAAAATCTGAAGGAACAACAAGAAGGTGGTTCAATCTTTATTATGGGATTCGTTTTAGTGAGCGATTCTCTTATTAGTGGCGAATTATAATTGGCGCGACCACGGAGTTCGCAGCACGCAATGAATTTGCAAATTGTTACCACGCGTGCCAATGTCAAGTTCAGGGCCAGACGGTTCTGACTCACCGCAACTTCTTGTCTTGTAAGTATGCCATACTGAAACTTGCTGTATGCTTTATTTCCTTTTTTCTTTTCTTTCATTTCTTTCCGGTTCTCCTCTTTGTATGCCGCTTGTTTCTTCGTTTCTATGTGTTCTTCGTATTTTACGCTCGTGCTATGTTTATACTTTGAACGACGCCATTTTTGTATTGATTGCTTACTTGGATTCCTGCTGATCGCGAGTCCTCTTAAATGTCATAAAGTGGTAACGTATTCGCGGTACAATATTCTACTGTGTACAAAGCAGTTTTAAGGGGTTGCGCTACCCCTTCGTTCCCTTAGGGTAGAATACAGGGATTTTGTAAAAGGTTATTCAGAAATTTGCGCGACGTGGCTTATTCTTATTAAGCGACAATATATAGTCAAGAGTTTGTATTAGGGTGATAATAACAAGAGTATTTAAGGATTTTTGATTATGTAAAAAAAATTATTTTTATTTTATATTTTCAATGGGTTTACTTTATCCGGGTTATCTTTCGCCTTTTAACCCTGCAGCAGTATGCATGAACGTTGACAGACCATTATTTCGTATAAATATAACGCTTTAAAATTTAACTTGCCGCGGGCTATGAAAAAAAAAACCTGTTTTATCCGTATAACCATGGACTTTACCAGTTTCAAAGACTTTGTCAATCGTTATCGCGCATAGCGAAGAATATTGAATCTGACAGGAGGATAAGACTGTTACATGGCTTTAGCATGATGCTTATGAAAGTTTTGGAATTCATCGAAATTAAAATTTTTTTTCGACTTGCCAACCCACACAACACTTCATGGCAAAGGTCAACGGAGAGCAACGATTTAATTCGTATACCAAGTACATCAAACTGGGAAATATTAGTGGCAGCTGCGTTCAAATCTAATATCTCGAATTCACCTCCATCAAGACCCTACCTAACTTCCTCTCATGCAGGAAGTCCTCGAATCCCACCCAGCCGTACTCAAACATCCATAACACCTGTACACTCCATATCCATTGACACAGAATTCCTAACCACAGCCCGAATGAACCTAACCCATATCTTGGTTTCTGAGGAAATTTAATTTATATCGTAAATCAGGATAACCCCGTTATTTTCAATGTGTCATTCTCTATAAATAATCACTCAATCATTTTCCGTGACTAGATCACTTTCAGGTAGTAACAATAGCGCGAGAACGTATTAACCTAGTTTTCCCATTCTTATCTAATCGGGTCGCCCTAGAGATATACGTGCCAGTAATCATCATCAACGCGACCGACTGATAGACATGACTTCTTTTTCTCTGCCATAGATTCTTTTTGTCCCAAAAATCCCACTTTCCGATTTACGAGAAACTTATGAAACGCCTGGATCGTTACTCGATTCCTTTGTTAAAGAAGCAACTACGACTCCAGCAGCTATCGACCCTTCGGCTTTTGCTGTATACCCCTCCAGTTGCTCTTAATCTCGGGGGTCGATGGTGGGAGGCCACGTGCTCCTAGTCTTGTGAGGAGAGGGTACAACGATGCTCCGAGAGACTTCGAATTCGAGGAAGAAGCTTTTCTACCACCGCTTTTCTCAGTCTCACCCCTATTTCACCCTAAAATTGACTCCTCTGTACCGGTAGGAACATTTAAGCTCCTATATAAGACGCAGGAAAACGAAAATATCTTTCTTACATTCGCTTCTTTTTTTTTTTTTTTAGAAAAGAACAAAAATTTATGTCTTTTTTCAAAATCGACTATTCTATTGAAAATTGAAATTTTCACCGTGAGCACGGACGAAATAAGTACCTATATGTTAGGTGGAACTAACGCACATTATAATCCAGTTCCTTTCTTTATAATTAGATACTACGCGTACCGTTAAAGCAAGTGCTCCGATTTAAAATATTTTATTGTTATATTACTATTTCATCTGTCAATTTAGGGCTACCTTGAGTAAGGACGTATCTAAAGCTATATATATATATATATATATATGTGCATATATACCAAAAAGTATTACCTACCTACTTACCAACAGAGAGCCAAAAACATTCGCGTAATGCCAAAGTCAATTATACCCCTAATGACTTAATAATAACGTATAAGGAATATTATTATTTCATCCCCAGTTTGGAAGTAAGCCCATGCTTATTACAAGGGTTGAATCTGTTCCACGTTGAAATTTATTTACATTTTACAAGTATCTCTGTACATTGCTATATGCAAATTAGAAACTAATCGCTCTATATGTACTACTGTACATATTTTTATTCTGTTAATATATTTTTATTAACGTATCTCATACGCAAATTTGAACTTTTTGTAGTTATATTTAAAAAGAAAAAGTGGAAATCAAAAACGAAAGAAATACAAAAATAACAAAATGGAATCTTTATTTGAAAATCTTCTCACTTTCTAATTTCCTAAATTTTTGCATAGTTTTTATACCTCTTCTACACTTCATGAAGATTTCGTCTGGCCACCATTTTTCTGAGGAATTTTCCATGATTCATAGAACTCCACCATGAGCAGTCCTAATGTTATCTCGGAACAATACAATCTTCCACCGCTTCTACGCGTATACAATCATATAGTAATACACGCTTATAATTGCACAGCTAGGACAACCGGATTTCCCGATGCATTTAGCACTGGCTTTCGTTATGCGCTAACGCGTCACAGATCGTGCAAAAAATGCATTTTTAATATCTTCCTCGAGACTCTGTCAAGAAATCTTCGAAGATGTGTCTGGTATAAGCAAGTGAGACTATTTCATGCATTTTTCTCCTACGCCTCTCCCTCTCTTCTTATTTCTTTTTTCGTTCACTCTAATGCTCCTTTCATACGTACTTATGCATACTTCAGTTAATACTTGGCAAATGGAAAGTCTGGTGGTAACTGCCTGTCGCGTTCCACACGAGAAACGGACATTTAACACTAGATCGCGTTTCAGATTAATACACCGTGCGATAGGAAATTTAATAGAGTAGCTGCACTATAAAAAAGTTTTACGATTACAAAGAGATGCTCGTGGCCTGATTAGCATAAGGAGCCGGGTCGCCCGAGATGGGGACTATATGAAGGGATTTATGAAAAGACAAAGAATATAAGTAGAGTATAGATAGACGATATTAGACTGTTACCTGGTACACTCTTCACGCGGTTTGACAGGCAAACGAGCACTAAAAATAAAATTGGTGATAGACGTTGAACGACCTAGTAGGTGAAGTCTGTTTTTGTTCCAGCGTCCAGTGCCCAAAGGAGGTTTAAAATTAAAGAGGGTGGCCTGTTTAAGATGTCTGCACTTGGCGTCGAACGCCGACGCCCGTGCGCTTTATAAATAGTACGTTCGGTTCGTTACCAAGCGGAAAATCATTCGACGGGAATATAATCGTTCGTACAGACGAGATAGATACAAGTGAAGGCATAAACGCACGCACGCACGCACGCACGCACGCACGCACATAAAGGCAAGCACATAAAGGCAAGAGAAAAAAAAAAGAAAATGACCTATTTGAATCAAAATAGCAAAATATATATAAATAAATTATATAATTAAAAGTGTGATAAGTCGATTTCGAAGACTGAAAGCACCAGGACAAATCGAAAGTAATATCGTGATAACGACGTTACGTAGAGAGAAAACAACAGAAGAAAAAAAACAGACTTGAAAATTTGAAATGAGCTTTCTCCTGAAGCACCGGTAGAAGCTGTTGGAATTCATGCTTGAAAGCGCGCAATTAAAAGTTGGGGTTCTTCTTATGCTGATTTAAAGCTACTACGACACTACTCGGTAGTTACGTATGTAGGCAGATGGTAAAGTAAATCTGTGGAGTAAAGATAGTCGAGCCAAGATGCTCATGTACCAAAGATAGTTGTCATTTTATTACGGGATAATTCAGACTCTTTTCTCGAGGGATGCTCACATACTATTGTTTACGAAAATCTAGGAATTTATCCGAAATTCAATAAATGATATATTGATAATAACGGTAATACGATGAAAGTAATACGATGCTATATGTATACCGATAACAATAGATTCGCTAATCTGATATTTCGCAGGTTTTTATCGTCGGATTTTCCGTTCCTCTCGTCTCTCGATTAATTCCTTTGTTCCGACGTCCAGCAGAGACACTCCCCTCTTACAGTTTACGACAGTATCGCCACCGAGTACAGATGTTCCTGGTTGTATATTTCTGGAGTATTGACGCTCAAGATTTGTCGAGGTTTACAGATCGCGAGAGCACGGCTTTCTATTTATCCGTAGCAAATGTTTGTACGACATGCATCTACTTGGTAATCTGACTGGCGGTTAACCTTACGTACGTATATGAGTAGCCATATTGGATCTTCACACTTGTCAAGTCATACTCATGGGACGTTGGACGGGTTTCCTGTCCAGTGCTTCTTATCGCGTGGAATTTGGTAGTATAATTTATATAATAGATATTTAGACAGCTAGATGCATATGGATTGAACGCTTTCTCGATTTTACCTTAGTAGGATTAGTATTTTTCTTGAAGGACATTCGTCGCCTCAACGGCACTTACTCATTTACCGTTGCTTGGTTGGTTGTTTGGCTGCTTGCTCAACTGCTTGGCTGTCGTAATACTTGGTCTATCGTAATGGGCACCTACACGCCCTCACCTATAATTACCGTGTGACTATTTCCTATCCACCCTATCCCACGAGAAAATCTCTTCCTTTTTGCGCTTACAATGATACAAAGGCACTTTAGCAGTAGATTGACAAAGGGAACTCATTGGCGTATTGGCCAAACACGTAACCAGAACATCTATTTTGAATTACGAATTGCATATACCGTTGGTGAGTTATGACGTTCTTTTTTAAAATAATATAATAATATCGTCTAAAAATGTTCCAATTTGAAAAATGCACTTATACGTTAATTACTGGCACATACCGTATCGATTAAAAAAAATTGCAGTAAATATACAAATTTTAATATTTTTTTTTATTTTCTTAAACCCGTTTTCAAAATTTACTGTATCAACTTCTCTGTGTGATCCGCGTTATTAGTACTTGCACGTGAGCATTACTAGATTAAGCTTTTCTGGCATGGTAGTTAATCAAGGGGAGTATAAAAGGGGAAGATTAATAACTCGAAGGTTCGTGGCTGTTTAGGAAATATACTTGTGTCCATCTGGCGAATCAAACTGGCCCAGTTTCCTCATCGTCGTCCCACGCAAAGCAACGCAGTGGCGACACGCAACCGTCCGTTTTTAGGTTAAAGCAGTCAAACACAGCCCAGTGTGTACGTTTTCGACGTGGACTAGTCTCCATGGCACGCGCGCGCGCGCGTTTGCATGCGTGTTTCCTATCTAATACGTACAGACCGTAAGCGTGTGCGTCCCGTGCATCTGTGGTACAAACGATTGGGCAAGCTAACCTCAATCTAACGCTGCTTGGCGCTCGTTTACCAGATAGACATAACCACTACCAGTTTCTATTAATAGTTAACGTGCACCGTACGTTTCTATTCGACAACTTTCTTTCTCGACCCAGGCGTGCTCGTCTTTGGGCGTTAACGGTCAACTGGTCAGTTAGAGGGAGAAAGTAGCCGAGCCGTCCGAAATTACATTGGAAGTATACTTCTCGATTTGAAATTACGTTAGGTTAGGTTAACGACAAAACTCATTTGCAAATTCTACAGGATCGTCATAACTTCCAAAACAGATGGACGGTTCTTGTTTGGCTTTTCCTTTTTTATATTTTCTTTCTCTCATATATAATATTATATTGTAATCTTGTTCGTACCGGTGAACGCAGCTGCGGTCGATCAAACTTCTTGCTCCTCGGGACTCCATCGGATCGAAACTATTCGATCGAAAGTAGCAGATGCCGTGCTGCATACTCCAACTAGATTACTTGAACACAGTGGCAGCCTCTCTCGAATACTCTAGCTTCTATGGAACACGGCTTATCCTCTTGCTGGCTCTTCGCTAGTACCCGTCAACTTCTTCTGGTATAACAATGTACTTCCTGAAACTCCACTTCGTTGGGTCAGGCACTGTTGATCCTATTAGAATGATTCTTGGAATTATATTTTCTTTAGAAATATCTCTTTCGAGACTTCGTATTTACTCATTTGTATAATTCCATATGGATTATAATGATTCTTTGATTACCCGCGTAATCCATGTTTCTAGAATAACGCCCGTAATAATTTTCATAATAGTCAACGGTAGGATTCCAGTGAAATGTATGTTATATGTATATCTTCGATGTCCAACCCGAATCAGCTCGACTCTCTTGGAGGGTTGCTGTGTTATGGGGTTGCTTGGATGGATGAGATCGGTCGATGCAGTTGCCCTGGCAACCTTCAGCAGTGGGTTCAGTTGCCATCGGTGATGTGTGTCAGTGTGAGAAGCACAAAAGCCTCTTTGGCCCTTTGAGGTCTAACCGCTGAAAATTGTAAACAGTTCGCATTGGAGTTCGCCCTGTACAAAGAGAAATTGTTATGGGGACTGATATAAAATCGTTTTATTCATTTATGAGGTATTAAATTAAAAATAAATGTACCCAGAGTCCCTTTGCTTTAAATTTACCTAATTCTAAGAGCAGAGTTTATCAATGGACATTCACATCTGGCGTTTATTATGCTTATAAATTTTCAAACGTCATTCCTCCCTGCATCACTGAGTCATTTGAAGTTTTCGCGTTTCAGATTCCAGCTAAGAAGAAGGCTTACTTGAGCTTTTTAGTGTGTGAAACGTAGGCCCGCTAACCTCTCGTAAGGGAATCAAATAAAATCCGGTATAGGAGAGCATCGACCTTTAGACACGTGTCCCAAGCCACGTGCTATATTCGACAAACTATTAGTCCTTTCTTCTCGCGCATGCTCCTTGGGATAGCAGGGGAGCACAAAGGAAGAGTCCTGGAAACCTTCTGTCCTCGGTGCACTTTATTTTCACGAAGACCCCAGGGCCGCGGAGCACCTGGCGTTCCGTTCCTATTATTTTTGATAGCACGAGTACTAGGTGTATATATATATATATATATATATACACGCACACGTATATAGTCAACATTCGTGAATGTGAGTTAGGCGTACAGGGTGTTCGTGTGTAGGCCTTTGTTCGGAGAATGTGTACAAGTACCCAGGGTACAAGGGTTAGATTAGAAAGGTTACAACATAGCCACGGTCATGATGTATAGTTCATTCAGGTATCATAAAATTCCCTAAGCGCATTTGAAGGCATGCGAAGCAAATTGAAATGGGATTGTGTCCCAGTGAGAATTCACGATAACGCGAATATCCACGATATTACAGTAAAGGAAGTACGTGTATCGAAAACCCAATATATCCTGCAAGCGTCGTGTAATAATATTCACCAAAGGGAAAAGAGATCCGAAAAGTCCATAGAAGGGAGAACCAAGACGAGTACGCCATTCCTTTGGGACGGTACTGACTTCCGTTCTGGAAACAGTTCGAAACCCAGTTTCCGCCACGTAGGAAAGAGTTGCCACTCGGTCTTTCAGAAACTCCTTTACTCTTCTTCTCGCTTTATTGTCTGCTCTAGTTCTGTCGCCCAGTGAAGTATATACCATTGTGACCGCCCACTACGGTCACTCGACTTTCCAAATCGTTTCGAGCCAAATTTTCACACAGTACGGCAGTGACTGCCGAGAGTGATGCCCAAGTTAAACACGGTAATCGCGACACGAATATGGTTTCTTTCCCACTTTCCATTTTGTGCGTCCTTACTCGCACACGCACTCTCCTCATTTCTAAACTTGACGTACATGCCAATTAGTTTTTTACTATTTGACGTATCAAAAGATACACATACACATATAGCACAGTATGCTATGATTTTTAGACATCCTAAATATGACTTTTGTATACACGTCTTGTCTTGGATATATACGTATCTCTAGCATATATCTTGTAGCATTGAAATCTGTGAGATTGCATGAAAATGAACTTCACTTTACTGATGTTTAATTTACTGAAGAGTTTTAACAAGTCTTACTGAGTATTAACTTGGAACACACATACACATATCACGATATACAGTTTGTATACCGAGGCTCAATATTAACTTTGCCATGAGCACTGTTGAAACAGATAACAATCTTTGCAGTTTTTGTATTATAATGGCGAGCTGATGTCTGAGACTCGGTAGGTGTAAACTCCTGATGCCACCTAAAATATTCCTGAATACCGGTTTTCATGGACTGGCTCAGTGAATCCATTCGAAGCCATTAGAGATGTCGAGTTAGCAATCTCACGTTGATAGGCATTTAGAACAATTAGTATATGTATGGAAGTGGCTTAAGACTTCATCTTGAGTGTCAATCATTAACCGGAAGGCTTTGGCTTGGATCTGTCAATCTTTGGGATATCAAAGACACTGCAGTTCTGTTCCTGGGTCAGATTGTATAAAATTTGACTTGGCAACGTTACAAGTAGGACGCGAACTGCGGATTCACGGATCCCACCGTGGCACCAGGCACCAGGTGGATTCGAGTTGAAGTAAGAAAGTAACATGTTCGTTTGAAAATACTAGATAAAGGGACTCGATCTAGAATCACGGAACATCTGCATCAACTGGGTACCAAGTGTATAGGCTATACGTCACGGTATCGTTCCTTCCATCTGATAATTCGTAAGACTGTCGGAAGTCTGATATGCAATTTCGTGACTGCGCATGCGCACTTATCATCGGAGAAACCAAATGAAAATGAATCTTACTCACGAGCAGGAAGGATAATTTCACTTCGCGGTACCTAAGGGAAGTAGGATCCTTGATCCGATCTATTGCCTATCGTTATTTTTCTTTAGCTTCCTATTAATTATGAATCCTTAGAGTACCTTTCTCTTTCTCCTTTCTCCAGGTACCACTCTTTCTCCGTTATTCTTCACCGGCAATGGAAAACGCCTGGGCTACGCCGAATCTCATCCTGCGGTTTTGACTTGGTTGATAAAAAGAAGCGTAACGGGTAACTAGATCTTCGTGCATCAATAGTTTCCTTAGAATTTCTACGTAGTTCTTCGTAAGGATGCTGATACGACGATGATCATCGTAATCGATAACTTTTTTTTCAGTGGCTATCGTATTGGGTACCCAAACGTTAGACCAAAGTAGGTATGCGTATACACACATTTTTTAGATTGGAAATTACCGTCGATGAGTTCAATGACGAAGAAGAGAAAAATGATAAAGAAAATCAAAAAGATAAGATCGCGTACCACGGAGAGAAGGGAAAAGAGAAAAGGGGGGGGGGGGGGGAAGAACGTAGGCCTCGCTGTTCTCTGTTACCATGCGGCTACGGGTTGGGGCGGCGTCAGTGACAGCGAGTATTGATCAAACAGCCCTCTCTGCTCTTGGTATCCCTGGCCCTAGTAGGCGTACCAACCTTCCACCATCAGGAGCTACCACACACCCTGTCCCTCGTGGAAGCACCCAGCTCAAGCTCTGACCCATTTGGCAGCATTCCCGAGCTTACATTGGAGTTCCGCTTGTGTAGCCAACGATAATCATTGTATAGTAGCCGTAGCTGAAATTCACTGAAGGTATATTACCTTGCAGTAACCATATATTCTCTATCATCAACCAACAGCACCTCAATGATTTTCCATTTCGATTTTTCCCCTGTAACTCCCATTGTTTAATCGAGTGAGCCTACTTGGCCGATTCCCCATAATTTATTTGAATGGATCAAGCGTCTCAGACAATGTGAAAGAAGGTTGACCCAATTCGTTTCTGAACTGGTAGGATACACTGTTAGACTATTCGACAATTTTGTACACATTTGCAAGTCACTTTTTCTGTTAGTGAATAATCGTCCATCACCGTCGAAATAGTCTTTGTTCGGGACAAAGACGTATTATATTTTTTTTTCTTCAAATATCTTTCTCACGATTTCCAAGGATTAATAGTCCGGTAAAAAGTAGTTGGTTGTACGTCAAATGAAATTTTTGTTTCTTACCAACAAACTTTTAACGCGAATGAAATGGAATTGTTGAAAATAAAAATTCACGACAAGATCGAACTATAAATGAAGCGAAAGCTTCTATGGAAGAGGTTGAGGCCTCGAGGAAAGAAATAAAAAAATATGTAAAGGGTTGAGTTGGCCGAAGAGAGGGAAACGGAGCGTGGCACTGTCGCTTTCAATTAAGTAAAATATCATCGAAGGATGAGGAAGGAGAAACACACTACATCAATTCTGCGTGCTCGGCCTCGTCCGGAAGGTTTTTCTGCTTTCCCCAAAAGTGGAGCACGGTTGAAGCTTTTGGTAAATGTGTCAACCGCCACAGGGGATCAATACTCGCGGCCTCCTTCTCCTCTCGCTCTCTCTCGCTCTCTCTCTCTCTCTCTCTCTCTCTCTCTCTCTCTCTCTCTCTCTCTCTCTCTCTCTCTC
>JARQSV010000640.1:89737-188231 GCA_030142285.1 Calameuta idolon
CTCTCTCTCTCTCTCTCTCTCTCTCTCTCTCTCTCTCTCTCTCTCTCTCTCTCTCTCTCTCGCTCGCTCTCTCTCTCGCCCCCCCCCTCTCTCTCTCTCTCTCTCTCTCTCTCTCTCTGTATTCCTTCTCCTCTTTCAAAGTAAGAGAAGGGCAAAAAACCAAGAGGGTGGCAGCTTTGGGACAAGCTTTCCAGGTTGGGGTGGAATAGCTTTCACTGGCGAGCCTTTAACCAGTTCGTTTCCATTGTTTATTTATGCAGCAAAATTAGCTTGCCCGGAAAAGCAGCACCTTGGGCCATTTTTTGCAGAATCAGAGGCAGGTATAACAGCATACGTTTTACAAAAAGCTTATTTTTGTCCTCCTTCGTGTGATACGTCGCTGCGCCTAGTCTGGTAGAGATTCAAGTCGTTATCGTTATACAGACAGAAATACAGTGACGATAAAAATTATTTCACGGATCGATACTACTATCTGTCTAAGGTACACGAGTACTCGTAGAAAAAATGTATACGAGTACTCGTATATCATTTTTATATAAATTATAAATGTTATATTAATAACATTAATCAGGTGTACGTTACTATTTTTACTTAATAATAATACATGATTGGACTTAATTTACAAATAAAATATAAAGTGGATATTTGTGCATATTTGTGTAAAGAGATAATTACCTACGCATATATAACAATAGTAACAATTGCGGAAACTGAAATTACCAAATGCCTGCGCATTCGTAGAACGAGAAGCTCAAAGTTTACGTTCAGTATCGGTTTATACACAAAACTATAATATATTATAATATATATTCCTATAATCTCAAGGTTTCATGTCGTCGACCGAAAATTCTTCAGATTACGAAAAGAATTGCACGGACACCCAGTGGCTCGTTATGAAGCATATTAATTCCTGCTTGGCACATTTCACAGAGCGCATGCGCGTAGCGCCAGTTTTTAACGCCTCGACCGACAAAAAAAGCTAAATATTAACAGCGTTCAGCACCTATATGTATAACGCCTTCACCAGACGAAGTGTACAAGCTGGTTTTCGAACTGACATGTGTACTAGATTCAGGCCCTTCCGGGTGGCAGTAGTAAAGCCCCAATGTATTTGGGTGTGGACAGCCTTTTAGTGAAAAAAGGAAATACTAGCTAGAACTCCACGTTCATCCTGCTTGACAATGCTGACCCACATCTTCCGCATGGACGGACACGAGTTGGTGTACGACAGCAGCACTGTGAAAGCATAACGAAAATCCATGAAATGGATTATTTGAAATATTTTTCCACGGTAGCTATGGGTAGAATAATAAAAATAAAAATACAAACAATATTTTCAATTGCTATCGTGTATACAGTCCCGTAAACTTAACTCGGAAGCGTAGGGCATACCTTTATGCCGCAGTGGAAAATTGGGCTTGCAAAGTCGACGACAGCCTATATCCAATAGCGGAGAACTGCAATGCGGTCGGGAACCTCCCAGCAACTGTTTCAACGACTAACTAGCCACTTGTGTACCGAATTATAGAGCACGGCTGCTACGGATTTATCTCTCTGGTTTCAGGTAATGGTCAGTGGTCGTTTTACGGTGAGTAAAGAGCCAGCTGCCATCACGATGTAAAAGTTACGCGTGATACCCCTGGGCATACGTAGAAAATTCATTGAGACAAAGAGAGCGATGCTGAAAGACTGCAGAGATCCAGAGAGTAAAAAAAATACTGAAGGCCAGCCTATAGGGAACGTTCATATCTAAATCTAAATATATAATGTGTACTATGTAACTTATAGGTTAGGAAGGGGCATAGCGTTACACAGACTGTTGTATATAGGTATAAAGTTCCTTGATTATTATTCCGTCCTGACCCTTGCTCCGCACTTTCAACTTTTGTTGTCCGCGCCCCTGCAGTAGCTCGTGTAACGTATTAAGGTTGACCAAGGGTTACCTCGCACATCCAGTTTGACCATTGGTTACCAACCAGAATGAGTGCAGGCTCCGCTATCTATGACTTGTTATGTACATACGAGGCTGCACGATCGATATTTTTGTTCGAAGAATTTAGTGAGCTCTTTTTCTCTCACCATTTCTCATAGACAGTCAGTCGAGGATGTCGTGTAAAAATAAACAGTGACTACAGCCAGGAGCGTTGAATGATTAGGGATGATGAGGTTAGCCTTTTAAATGCTTCTAGGGCTATTGCAAAGGGCGTTCTTGACGCTCGCTCGTGGCACACGTGCATCCTGGAATTCCATAAACACTTGGTTCTACTCTTGACGAAAATTCTTCACCGGCTTGAATCCTACACATGAGTACAGTCTCCGATAGGAAAGCTGTTTGCAATGTCTTGACAATATATGTCTTTGGGGAAGATAGCAATTGCTATCCCAACAACTATTTTCATTCCCTTTATGGCACCCTAGCATTCACGATTCAAGAAAATGGCTCCTTCACTAATCTAGTTTTCCTCGAGCTCAGTGTGCAACTTTACGTGGGATCCCAATATTTCCGTATGGCTGAATCCAATGACTTTAGGTATACCTTAGGTACCTGGCTCTATACTGCGCTTGCCCTTATATTGAACTAGACAGCGTAAATGGGTTCCTAAAGGTATATAAGGTAAGCTAGCGCTAGAGTCGAGACTTTATATTACCTAAAATTTAATAAGTTTACCGAACGTAATAGCATTCTACCGAAAGAAAAGCGGACGTCGACGATAATTAAACACTACTCGGGATGCGATAGCTGTATAGCCTTTTATGCAAGATGGGGCTAGTTAATTCATATGTTACATAACAATATAAATATAACCTATAGCCTTATTTTAGGATTCACGTGCTTTTTTCGATTGGTTTTCTCACTTCGATACCACGTGCTGTGGAACATTCCAGATTGTTCGAGTATGGCGTTACACGTGTTACTTACACGACTCATATGTCGACCACATATGCACTCAAGGGTACTTACACCAATATTTCGTCTCTATTCATACTGTTCAGGCGTTACGTAATATCTTTGAGTTTCTATTTATAATATTATTATCTAGTGCCTCACCGCACTTTACAACTATCTGGTCCGTATAATTGAAAAAATTTATAATTTTACTGGATTTAATAATTAAATTGTAATCAATTGAAAGTATTACCTATTACGCGTTAGACTATATGACTATTGCATAATTCTGGATTTTCTTTCAATAATAACTTTTATTGTATTGTTCAACGTTTCTAATTAATCACAAGACCCTTTGGGTTTTCGACTTCGACAGTTTCAATGAATTGTTATAATTTACGAGTACTTCCTCTATGGCTCTATTCTGTTGGCACCTCATTGTTCCGTGCTGGCGAGACGTGAAAGTATGCTAGATATGCTGGTACATGATGTTTAATTGAATTTTAATGTGTACTCAGTACAATATACCCAACGTTATCGCTTTTATTTTGAAAACTCTGACTTTCATCGTTGCTTTTTGCTTCGCAACGTGAATTCGGATTTATGACGCGTATTTAACCATGTTTAATACGTGTACGCGTTACTTGCGCAACTGCCTGGCCCACTAAAATTAGAGCAGTGGCTCTCAACCGCGATGAAAATATCAAAAAAGTTTTTATGAGAGACTCGCTCGTTTATTTACAAATTAGCTCATTAATTATCAGACGACGTTCTTAATTCGTATTTAAAAATATTCCAATGAATTTAATTAAATAAAAAAATTATATGTTTCGATATAAATTATAAACTTGATAATTCTTCTTAGAACCGGTCTCAAAGGTACGGAGATTATGAATTGAAAAAAAATATAGTGTTATCAATCTAAAGTCTTAAACTATCGTTTTGACAGATTCACTACAATGCCATAATAAATTAATGTTTAAAGTAATTAACTTCCACAAGTTCGTTAACTTAAGTGAATACAAGTCGAGGACAATAATTAAGATTGATCTTAATGAATAGGGCCGTAGCAAATTAGCCTGTAATTACGAACGTGGGTGATCTATCTAGGGAGTAAATAGAAATCCGATAACATTTCTGACATTAACGTGCCTTCAGCGTCCCTGTAATTTACAACAGCGCCTTTATTTTGCACGACAGTTAATTAAATAGCACAGTCGAGAATCTTGCTTTTCAGGTGATCTCACTGCTCCTCGTTGAGTTACAACGACGTGAGAATGAACAGTGCGACGTTAAAAAACGTGTGGACGTCCGAGACAGTCGACCAGGTAAAATAACGATGAAGCAATATTAGAAAGTAGGTGCATAGGAAGTGTGTTAGTTCGGCCCGAAACCATGTGGTAAAAAATTCTAATTCCTGCACGGAGCGTTTCACCTGAGATGTCTCCTTCATTGGCAACCAGTGATAGCAATGTATTCGACATAAGCAAGATATTAAAAAAAAATGTATAATAAAAAAATTTCATCTTGCAAAAACACTGTATCACATTAATTTTATACCACATATCAAACGTTAATTATAACCACGATGGCTAATAATTATCATAAGGAAAATGATCAAATAACTCTTTACGGAGCTATTTATATACATATAAATAATCGAATTCAACTTCTGTGCGGTGTAATAAAATGACAGACGTGAATCTTTGGTCCACCGGTTTTACGCGTAGCATAAAAACTGGAAATACTGTAAAAAAGATAAGTTACCGAGGGTTAGAATATGGCGCTTACTGGGACATAGATTCTTTCCTCGTTGAGCGACGAAGAGTTTCATCTCGCAAGAGAAATCACGTCGACTTCAGAGTGGTGGTGGCTGGGTGAAGGTGGATACGTCGTCGTCAGGGACGTATGAACGTATAAAAGACCCAACTCACAGGAAAGATATCTAATGGAAAACTCTGTGCCGTATTAAATCAATTCAATTGGCGGCGGAGTCTCGCAATGCGACGTAATGAAAAATAAATAAAAATTTTCCGAATTCTATTTACCAATTTACTCTTTTACCATCTGTACCCTTTTTCCTGTATTATTCTTTTATTACGAATAACTGACGAAAGACTTCGTAATTCTTAAACTTTTCCATCACCTTTGGGAACATCTTTAGGGAACACTGGGTTCAGTAATCTACTTTCCATCTCGATCTTCTATGACCTGCACGCACTGCTGTCTTATGCAGACCGCTATGCTTCTCTCACTTCCGGTTGTATGTAAGTTCCCACTTCATTAACATCAATCAGGTCGATGCCACAGTCATTCTACTTTACTAATTTCGTTAACTACTGCCTCACGCATCAACATTATATAGGTATCCATGGTAACGTTAATAAGGTCAACGTATAGCATACCAAGGAAAAGCATTATGGCAAAATATTGTTAATAACAAAGTAAATATGTTTTTCAGAGAAACGAGATTATTCTTTGGGATACAGGAAGCGTCTGAAGATTTTTGTTAAAAAAATCCCCCCTACTTGATCTCCTGTTTATATTTAAATACTGCTTCCTGTAAGAATATTCTACTTGCTGTTCAATCCCTCCACCCTCCCACTTCTCTCGCCCCTTATCTATAACCATTATACAACCTTCACAGAACTCCAGAACTCGTCTCGAATTCAATTGCGTGACTTTGTCCGTGGACTTACAAGCAGAGGGGTGAATTTCTGGTAAGAATTTTCGTTTCTCACTGAAGAAAACTCGTTTCTCACCGAATCGAATAAGTTCGCAGGGGGTTGGATCTGAGAAAGCGGAGCCTTAGGCATACCGGGTGTTCACACGTAGTTAGGACAAGTATAGTAGGAGTATACTTAACATAAAGCCTGGGGGATGGCTGTGGAGCTGGTTTAACTGTTGGAAGTAGGATATGGATCTATCGAGGCTTGCAGACCGTAAACCACCAGGATCTGGGTCAGTAGGTCGACCCTTTCATCGATCGAAACCAGACTACCTAAAACTCTCACGTTTTTCCGCACTTTGCCAAATCGCACGATATTTCTTATCGCCTACGACCCATCAACCTAGCAACCTACGACCCTCCTCTACGATAGCGATTATTAGTCACTGACAAGCCTATCGGGAATCGGATATGATCCTCCTGGGTTTCTGACTCAAACCCAGCTTCGAGCCATTGCCTCTACCTTTTTTCCCCCTTATGGACACTGAAGAAATATTGAAACTGGGAGTTCTGTCATGAACATTCAAAAGATTCAACCTGAATATATATAATATATCTATAAATATGTTAGAAGGCAGTCTCCAGGACATTTGGCATTCTCCAGGATAGTCCTGGAAAAATCAATCTTTGACGTATACTTCCAGGGCCGATTAGCAGCACTCACACCGAATTTTCAAAAAAAAATTTCATGCTGGACGTTCGAAGTTGTGATGGGATAAGCAGTAGTTCCCTAGGTTAGATTAGGTTAGAATTTCAATGCCACATGTCCCACTGTTTAGTTTTTTTTTTTCGAAAAAAATATATCGGCTTGCCGTTGTGAGTGCCGCATGTCCTCAAAACTGCCCGCTGACATGTTTATATATATATATATATATATATTTATATATATCAGAATTTGGTACGATAGCTTTTTTTGTTATATTAAGAGACTACTATATGAATTTCATGAAAAAAGATCATTCGAGGCTCATATGTTTTTATATGTACAATTTTATTGATGGCGTATATCAGTACTAATTTTTTTTCGATTCATAAAACTATCCAGAAAATTACATGTAGATTTGTTACTCGTGAAACATTTCACGTGACACTACACGATGCCATGTGGAATATGTAGAAATTCTATAAAGTCTGTCTGGTCAGTGTTGGGACTTTGACACATTTATTTCAGTCACACTCTTGGTTAGACTAATTCAATAACATATATACATATAGATATAGTTCGCTTTTCTTTTCTTTGTGAAGCTTGTTTTTATCGATCTCACGTTCGAGTAGCCATTAGTAAAGATTCAATATTTAGATCAAGAACCTTTCTAGCGCTGCGAAAGGATTTGTTTATTTTGTTTAAACATTTTCTAATGCCACTTCAAATAATATTGATGTGCGTACTGCTTACCAAAGTTTATCTACAGAAACTGATGTGTGTTATTGATAATCGTAATATGGTGGCGACGTGAAACGTATTATGGCCGGTAAAAGGAATGCACAATATCTCCATTACCATCTGGACCTTTTATTAATTCATCTTTTATCGAATTTTTCGACGCATACTAAATTGTATCTATCGCTCCCCTTTGCAGTACTCGATTGGTATGCCGTAAAAGCATCCGCTCCTGAAGTGCGATAAGATCGGGTAAAATCTATTTTTTCCTCTGGCTCGTAATAAATTCACAAAAATATTTATCTAGTTCTGTTATTTTTTTTTCACGTAGTCGGATGGATCCGATAAAAATTACATTCTTTTTTTTTTACCTTGTCATAGATTTGTTAACGCGACCGGAAAGCAACGATATGATAAATCATATGCTACAGACCAGGTCACATGCTCCGTTTCTACAATAAGAATCCATATCGTAGAGAGATGATAAAATTGCGAATGGATAGCTCTTGAAATTAAATTGTACCATCCTGAGCCTTAAGTCATCCAATAACGAAAATACAAAGCATCATTCGACCTTATATATATATATATCAAATTTGATGTTAAGCTCAACGCTATTATTCAGGAAAATTCTGTTTTCGTTTCTGCATCATTAAATATAATTCTTGACTCGGTTTCTTTTTTTCATTTTTAAAATCCACGTGGCAGCTTTACTACTCGTGCGTGTCGAAACATCCAGAGCCACGCTTCCACGCTTCTTTGAATTCTCTTTCCCTCGATTACGACAACAGAATATTTTTAAATGAGATTCACTGCGTGGGCAACAATGTGGATCCTGCACTGGACCATGATCACTATCCTTATCTGCATTAAGAGAACCTTCTTTTCATGCTGCCTCAGAGCTTGCACCGGCCCAAAAACGATCCATAAGATTCTCAAACCTATCGGCCAAGTACAATCTACATGGTGGCTGATATAAAATGAAACGTTAATATGCATAATGGTTTTTTGTTAACTTTGAGACATCAGAAACACCATTATAGAGAAATCATCATTGAACATGCGGCGCGAAGCTATGCGTAAGAAAAACTAAGACTATCGACCTCTATATTTAACGATTGGCAATTTACGTCAGCGTGCAAGTGACACAGTTGTTTTATTTTGTTACCAAAAGAAAGGAAGAAAAAAGAGAAGCAACACTTCGCAATAATGCCTTTCTATTCGCCGTCGACGATTCTATATAGCCGCCACGATCCCAATATTAATTACGATCCTATCATAAATCAGCTGTCTTTAGCCGTTCCGCAAGTGGATTATAAAAAAAATATCTGTGCAACCCCGGAAATGAAGTATCGAATATAACCAAGAGCAAAAGGAACCCCCGGTGCACCGAATAGCAAAGGGTTTAAATCAGCTAATAAACATACAAAACATCAACGTCTCTCAGGGAGCCCTATGATCGTACAGAGTCTTTGTTCCTAGTTCCTTAAGGCGGGGTCTTTAACCTTAGCCTCGACCTGGTGGCCATCCGAGGATCGCAGGATATTCACGGTTGTGCACATAGTTCTAAGGTTTCCACACGGCTGAGTTTCCCTAACTCGACTCACGTCCCAGTCCTGGCTTAGTTATACCCCCGAGATTCATATATATAACAGTAGCTACCTACCACGTACACACAGTTTCACGCGTACCAACTCTCTGCGTTGAGCAACTTCAAATCCGAGTTCCCCGGATTGCTGTTATACTCTCTTTATAGTAGAAACGGATAGAGTAGTACCTTAGTAGGAAGGTACCCTGAATATAGCCAGTCCTGCTCTGTCAGAGGTTCGCTGAGGCTCGTAGAGCAAAGCCAGTCAGTACGACGAGGTTGGCAAGCTGCGTTAGGAAACGGGCAGCATGGCATAGGCGAGAATGATAGGGAAGACTAGGACGCGAAGCGTCGCGGTGCTGTGCGCCGAGGCAAGACGCTCGGGAAGAGGAGGTTGTCACTGGGGGGAGAGGTCAATGACCCGTGCACGTGGAGAGGCTCAAAGTAGGCCACGCTGTGACATCACGCAAAATCAAGATGTCCGCCGGGGAAGTAAGCAACGTTCCCACAATGCTTGGTACCAGCTTGTCAGCACAGCTCTGTAAGAACGGAGCCTCTAACGTTGAGCGGCGGTAAACATTTACCGCGGATGCGTACGTACCTTGAATACCAGGTGAAAGGCATTATAAATAGTCTACTGAAATTGGCAGCACTGCTTTTGGTAATATCGAAGATTACGTGGCTCATCAATAGAGAGTGTGTTTATCTGGCTGTATGCATAACTGTACGCTCTTATTATCTTGCGAGTTTTCGAAATCTACTTTATCGACGTTCGAGACTCGAACGCATTGAAAATCCTGTGCCTTTTTTTCCCACTGACTACCGAGCTCCTTCCTTTAATAATATCGATAGGCGGCGTATAACGCTCTCGTACGAAAACTACGGGCAATCTTGCGAACTTCTTTGTTCTGATAAGATTAAAGGAAAAATATGATATGGAAACGTAATGCTTAGGACTTAGAGATTCGTGCAAGGCCATAGCGTATGTACGTTTTATGTTACTGCCGTGTTCTCTCTCTAACGGACGATAACGTGATCTGGATGATTCAATGAAATTATTCTCGTCACGTTAATCTTCTGTGCCATAATATACTTTTATTTGTTCGTCTCTCTCTCCGTCTGTCTGCCTCTCTTGCCCTCTTGCTTATATCTCTGTTTCTTGGTACGGATCGTAAAAAGGGATACGCAAGTCGTTACGTGTTGACACATTAGCCGTTTATAAAGACTGTAACGCTCTGGCTGTTTCACAGCGATCATGTGGCGTACTTTCCATTTTCAGGGTCAACTTGTTCAACCACTTTTACTCTCTTCGATAGGTACAGAATCTTTGTGATCTAAGCTTCGACGTGGGATCCTTTTAGAGCAAATTGGTGGTAAACTTAACCCCTTACAACCTATATATTTAACGGGAGATACTGAAACTGTCAGTGTTCTCAAAATACTTTGTGTTAATGCTGCTCGTGTAAATTCCTTCAAGTTACTTGTGCTTCCGAAAAGCATCTTTTTATATCGTAATAAATACCTTAAGCTGCTGTTACAGTGTGCAGCTTTGTCATTCCTTTTCGGAGTCCAGTATGCCGTCGAGTAAGAGTCAATCCTTTCGAGTCTCTTTGTGATTGGAATGAACGAATCCGATTAGAAATCCAGTTCTGTTCCACAGTTCACAGCATCCTATCGAGCCATTGAGAAATAGATATGCTATACAAGTAGTATTAGGTCTTATTACGAAATATAGTATAATAATGAAGAATTTAGGTGAATATGTGAATATCCTAAAATACGTGCATTCGAAATGAAAGAATTGACATTATTTCGTAATAATACATCAAGTCTTTATTGAATTGAATTTCAAAGAATTTCGATAGAATTCCTTAGCCAAATGCCGGATCAATAATGTGTTAATCTTTTATCATTATTATTATTGTCACTCGGAGGAAATCCCAAGACTCTACTTTGGTCATTGGTCGGGGCACTTGCGATCGTTAATCCGGAACTGAGCGCGCTATGCGTTTCAGAAATTCTCAACGTGCCTCCCACTTTCTCCCCCCCCCCCCTTTCTCTCTCAATAAAACAAAAAGACAGAAATTCGTATGCACTACGTGCTTCGCAAGCAAATCGAAAACTTTATTTTGGTCCCTGACGGGATTAAGTCATCGGACGCAAAAGTAGTTTTCCAGCTTGCTCTTGAGTAAGCAGTGCAGTCACCGTTTTTTTGTTGACGATTATCGTCACATCTACATTGCCAGATATACCTATGTCTAACGACGTTCGAAGAAGCAACGATATCTCCATTCTCTTCTTCTTCATTCCTTGTGGTTTTATGATTTTATACTTTGCTTCGTTCCAACTCCTTACTTTACTTCCACGATACCGTAACTATACGTGATTCTACAATCTTTTTCTCTTCGAATCTCCCTAAAGTTAAGACCACATGCGTTATTTTACGAATGGACGAGCATGCGTCAATGTGATTCTTTGAAACGGAATATACAACTAAATAGTTTAGGAAGCTACGTGACAGAATTTATTTTAAATCGATAACTGCGTTAAATTTTGAGCCGCGCTATCGATTCGCTCGCGAAATTTTACGAGTAAATGTGTCAATTTATGTAACGTATAACGATCCGATTTGAATTGGATTGCAACTCAACCAATGCTATTACAAATTTGGATTATGTATGTAATATCAATTTAATGTTATCTAACCTTATGACATAGTTAATATATCGCAGGTACATAATTCATGCCTAATATACTTTTAATCGTGCCATATATATTCATTATGTATTTGTAATGCAATATTCAGTATTTACCATAATGCTCGTAGTTGTTCCAGAGAAGAGAATGTAACTGGAGAATAACTATACAGTGTATTCTGGCATTGTAGCAATTTCTGAGAGATGTCCAAAAACTATTAGCTGCTCACTACTGCACTGTAGTTTAGTTTGCTTGGGTCGTTTGGCATCGATCGACAATTTGATTTTGGTGGTAGTATCGATAGTTAGAATCTTCCAAATTAAATAATTCATGACGCGTATTGCCAAGAATACTTTTGGCAGGTATAACCTTTGCTACAGGATCGACGCTAAGGCTAAAAATATCACGAGAGAATATCCTACTGGCGAGTCTCCTTCCTTTGAGACGAATCATAATCTTCGAGTTACGTGGGATTCGATTTCGAGTTTCATCCAGAAAAAATCTTTCAGGTATATATTACAGAGAGACTTTCGATTGACGCATAATACAATTTCATGTTTGGAAGATAACCACGACTTCGCTTCTAATAGCACAATTTTTAATCACTTTGATCTGTCTCGAAGTTAGCGTCATGTCAACTCAGTAATACATCACGTGACGTAATATAATGTGTACTGATATTTCAGAAAGAAGAAATTTACTTTTGCGGCGTTCCCAGTCTCTTTACTTATTTTGTACGTTCATTGTTCTTATCATAAATCACGTGAGCGATATCCGCGACATTCTAGAAGCATGGTTAAAAAAGACTTCTGACAATTCTAGATGTCTATTTGTGGTCATTATTATGTACTTAAATACTATATGTACCTTGACAGTTTTCATGAAACTTTATTAACCGAATTATCAGGTTTTTATCTGTATTAATGTATGCCTAGATGTATATACGTATATTGTGCGTTTACTAAAGTCACTTATGAATAAATACAGATGTATTATGTATTAACTCTGTAGAAGTTACACGTAATGCCGATAATGTTAGCAGTCACGGAAATCTCCATGTAGGCTATAGGTCTTGGATATTTTGTTAGGGACTAGTAGGAATATCGCGAGGGACATCTAGCGGCGACGTAAGAGATTATAAGGACATCGCGTAACAGAGATCGTGGATACCGATTAAATTTTGCTGATGAGAGTTTTATCAAACCCTCTGTCCTCGTTATTGTGAATGTGAGGATATTTCTTCTATCTGAAATATCTCATCCCGGTTTGTTATTACAGTGGAATTTCCAGGCGATTGCGTTCTGCTTTTTATTTTTAATACAGGGTAGACTACCAAGAAATTGGTTTGATTCTCATTAATATGCTCTCATTTCAAGTAATTGTTATTGGGAAAAATATATTAATATTTGACAATGTTCGAAGTTAATCCAGCATTTCTAGTACGAGTGTGAGACTACCTTATTAATTTTACTTTACGTAAGTTCAGCTTAATTCACATAACTGTAAACAAATTTTGGAAATTTTTACATTTCGTGTAAATCATTCTATTGATCACTAATCAATAATTTCATCGACATTATTCATCTTTTAAAGGAAAAGCTTGTATTTCCATTGTTTTAAGAATTACAGCCAGTTGAAATGGCAAAAACATAGGCGCATACATAAATTAAATATTTTTAAAAGAAATAGTACTTCCATTTTTATAAATTACTGTTATAATTATAACTTTTGAATGGTTAAAGATATTTTCACAATTTCACATTTTTGCCACAGACTATAAATCGTACACATACTTTAAAATATGTGTCCTGTTAGTTGTGTAAATCGATGCTACTAACCATCTTTCTTGAATGAGGTTAATTTCTATGGCTGATCAGGTAGCCAATTTTTTCCTTTCTAATGTCATTTCATATTTTATTTTTTGAAAAATAAAACCAATCTCGCCATCTACATGACACACACGTTGTATTAACAAATTGCAAGGTAACATACTTTGAAGAAGTAACATAATTGATAATTAAGTTCAAAATTAAATTGATTATGTTTTCTAGTGTATCCCAAGTTTGTGACACTGGATCTGCAATAAAGATTAGACACATATTTATATGAATATAAAAATGAACTTTTTTCTCTATATTAAAATTAAACTTGTAATTATCGTTAGAACGTGGGTTCTTATTCTTATAGCCATTGCTTATGTGATTATGGAACTTGATCAACTATAATTTCGTTACTCGTTGGTAAAAAGTAATTTCTATAAAATTACATGCGTTTTAAAATTTAATAAAAGGATAGCACAAATATAACAACAGATACATAATATTGAAGTATTTATTGCGCACAGCACAAGATAAACGCAATTTTGTGTTAACTCAGTTTAACAGTAATTTCCGGAATGATTGCGAATGACATGAAAATTTAATGGTAACGACCTAATTCAAATTCGACTAAAAAAAGTATTATAAAATATGAAAAAATTTTTACAATGACAAAATCTAATGATGCTCGCTTATGAAAATAAATATAATTTTATTATCCTTTTTCGCAACAACACGTGAATCGACTGGGGCTATTCATAAAATATAATTAAATACTTTGAAAAGTAACGATGATAACAGTCTTCTCCCTACGACTTACAAACACAAACTGTCTTTGGGATTTTTCAGATGTCAGAAAAAAGCTGTCAAAATTTTAATCCACTTCTTCCATCCTAGATGCATCCTCTGACTCGCCTTCTGATGGCGGAACCTCAGTGCTCATTTCTTCGATCTCTACAGCCGGCGTATCATCATCATCAAAACCAAGACCTAATTTGATCATTCTGTAAATTCTTGATGCATGGACTTGAGGATCTTCCAATGCAAATCCTGAAGATAAGAGAGCAGTCTCAAAGAGCAACATTACTAGATCCTTAACAGACTTGTCGTGTTTGTCAGCCTCAGCTTTCTGCCTCAGTGTTTCAATAATCGGATGATCTGGATTAATTTCTAAATGTTTCTTGGCTGCCATATATCCCATAGTTGAGGTATCACGGAGTGCCTGAGCTTTCATAATCCTCTCCATATTTGCTGTCCACCCATACTGGGATGTTACAATGCAGCATGGAGAATCAACTAGCCTATTGGAGACAACAACTTTCTCAACTTTCTTATCAAGGATGTCTTTCATGACCTTGCAAAGGTTTTCATATTTGACTTTGTCCGCCTCACGCTTCTTCTTTTCTTCCTCATCCTCTGGTAACTCCAGACCCTCCTTCGTGACAGATACCAATTGTTTGCCATCATACTCCTTTAGCTGTTGAACAACATACTCGTCGATGGGTTCAGTCATATAAATGACTTCGAAACCACGTTTCTTGACACGCTCTACGAAGGAGCTGTTGGCTACTTGCTCTTTACTCTCACCAGTGATGTAGTAGATGTGTTTCTGATTCTCCTTCATACGTCCTACATATTCCTTGAGAGAGCAAGCCTCATCTCCTGATGCAGAAGTGTGATAGCGCAATAAATCTGCTAGCTTCTTTCTATTTTGACTGTCCTCATGAATGCCCAATTTTATATTCTTGCTAAATTGCTCATAGCACTTCTTATAATTCTCTTTATCTTCAGCTAACTCTTCAAAGAGTTCCAAGCATTTTTTTACAAGGTTTTTACGGATAACTTTGAGAATTTTGTTCTGTTGGAGCATTTCACGAGATATGTTCAGTGGAAGATCTTCACTGTCTACCACACCCTTAATAAAGTTGAGATATTCAGGTATAAGATCTTCACAGTTGTCCATGATAAAGACTCGCCTTACATAGAGCTTGATGTTGTTCTTGCGTTTCTTATTTTCAAAGAGGTCGAACGGTGCTCTACGGGGAATGAAGAGCAAAGCACGGAATTCTAATTGCCCCTCCACTGAGAAGTGTTTCACAGCTAGGTGATCTTCCCAATCATTTGTCAAGCTCTTATAGAATTCACCATATTCCTCTTGAGTAATGTCGTCAGGATTCCTAGTCCAGATCGGTTTTGTTTTGTTCAGTTCTTCTTCTTCTGTGTATTTTTCCTTAATAGTTTTTTTCTTTTTCTTCTTTTCATTTTTCTTATCTTCATCTTCATCCTCACCGACATCTTCAATTTTAGGCTTCTCATCTTCAGTTTCCAAATCCTTGGTTGGTTCTTCTTCCTCATCCTCGCTCAGTTCCTTTTCTCTCTCTTTCTGGACTACCAATTTAATTGGATAGCCAATGAACTGTGAATGCTTCTTTACAATTTCTTTAATTTTTGATTCTTCCAAATACTCTGACTGATCCTCCTTGATGTGCAGAATGATTTTGGTTCCTCGTCCAAGCGGTTCTCCATTATCAAGTCTTACAGTAAATGATCCACCTGCTGCTGACTCCCATACATATTGTTCATCATCATTGTGCTTAGAGATAACAGTCACTTTATCCGCTACCAAATATGCCGAGTAGAACCCAACACCAAATTGCCCAATCATGGAGATGTCTGCACCAGCCTGTAATGCTTCCATGAAAGCCTTTGTACCAGATTTTGCAATGGTTCCCAAATTATTCACCAGATCAGCCTTTGTCATACCAATACCTCTGAAAATTTAAAGATTTACTTAAATTCCATTTGTTACATATAGACGATCTTTTCCAAATAAGCACGAATATCAATACTTACGAATCAATAATAGTCAATGTACGGTCATTTTTATTTGGGATGATCTTGATGAATAATTCTTTACACGTATCCAACTTGGATGGATCTGTGAGAGATTCATAACGAATTTTGTCCAATGCCTAAATGTAATAAAAAGTACATATTAATAGTAGAATAATTTTCATAAAAGACATAAGTTAAAACATCTCTGTAATAATTAGTATTATACATTATAACATCATACAAAGGTCTTACAAGATATTCAAAGCGAAAAACCACTATATCTATCATATGTGAACTTATGTACCTCGTATAAATTCATAAGCCATGTACAGAACTACTTACATCTGATGAATTGGAAATCAGTTCTCGGATGAAGATTTCTTTGTTAGAATAGAAAGTATTAATAATAAGGCTCATCAACTGAGCAATTTCGGCTTGAAAGGCGAAGGTTTCAACCTCTCCTCCACCCTCAACCATGGTCACGTCTTCTGTCATCTTTTACAAAATTTGTCACAATCAGAAAGATGCGCAAAATAATACGTCAAAATTGTTATTTTTTACTAAAAATGCACAATAATACTTTGATAACTTCAATCTCGTATATTTAGACACGGTAGAACTACGCAAAATATTACTTTGCTTCGCTCGCGATCAACCACACTTGCAGTCACTTTTCAGAATATTGAATCCTGCCGCCGACCGTACACTTTTATTGAGCGTTGAAGATTCTAGAACGCTTTTGCCGGATGTCTATCCTTCACCGAGAACATTCTGTCAAATTGAACACTATTTCAATATTTAACTTGCAGTTCAAGAGCTATAATATTGTGTTGTAAATATTTATATAGCTTCTATATAATTAATTAAAATATGTTGAATGTTGTATATGATTGCATAGGAACAAAATAGTATTTTATTAGCCAAAAAAGAGTTGCGTGTTTGATTAATCAGTGCACGGAGGGAGACAAAGCGCACGCGCACTGAGTATCTCTAAAAGAATCGTAGTATCTACGAAGGAAGGTTTCTAGAATGGTTAAATATGTATCACCGTTGTATTGTACTTTATTAAACATTTCTATATTCAAGGTTTGAACAAAGTATTTCTTTTAAAATAATCACTTTTTAAAACGTTCTATTAATCTCATTATCTGTTAATGAGAAATTGATGGATAAGTCTATATGACGATTTTATACGATATTGAATTTATTGTAGATTGCACAACGTATACATTTATATTGGTATATATTTGTTATCATTCTGGTTGTCAAATTCTTCAAATTCCCGAAAATTCTCCAAAATACAGTACTATGAGAGACCGTTTGGTTATCCGTGAGAATAGAAAGGGGAGTTATACATTGTACTGTAACACATGTATGTAGATACATTCCGATCTATAAATGGTATTTGAAAAAAAGTTCGAAACAAACGGAATACGACTGCTAAAATGCAAAAACTATCTCAGGCTATGCAAAATTGTAAACGTACAGGAACAGTGTCCTTCAGATTTACTTTTGTCGATATATAGAGAGATATTTAAGTTTATGGGTGACTAGAGGAATTATTCCGTTGATTTTGTAGAATATTCCATGCCTCTTGACTTCGTGAAAGCTACCTTTGAAAATCGTTGCAATTTTTCAAGACTTAATCATATCTTGGGCACATTGTTCGCGATATGATACACGCAAATAAAAAAGTGTATGCTTGTCAAAAGTATAGATTTACATTAAACATGGTTATATGTATATATATGTATGTATGCATGTACTCCGATATCTCGTGAGTTTCGAGACTCATTGACCGCCGCATTCATCTAGAATCTTCTTACGTAGGTGTGTAAATTTGGAATACTTCGATATACATAGAGATGCTTATAAAAATAACTATTATGGTATAACATTCGAATTTGTTGATTTTCTGTCGTTTATAGCATTTCATTAAATAAAAAAAAGAAATTATTATCTAAATATCCATGACTAAACTTTAATAAGCTGTAGGGGATAATTTATTACAAATAATTAGCTAAAAATTTGACTCCATTAAGATTAAAATTGTGATCAATATCACGTTGGTCGGAACCCATCCTAAAAATTGGTAATAGGACCAAAAATAACAAATTTTTCGAAAAAATTAGAAGATTGTTTTGAAGCTGTATAAATTAAAAATAAGTGTAGATAAATAAATGATAATATCTATGAGAGCAGATGTTTCTGGTTAAGAAGAAGAATATAATAATATAGTCGGTGTATTTCGGTATAATGTCGAAAAGACGGGAAAATACGTTCTTTCAAAGTTTTCATTCGCTCTCATCGGATTAATGATGAAATTGAATCAATTCTAAAATCGTTAGATCTTGATTATATACTTTATTCCACACGTGGTGAAGATACATTTATATACATAATAATTATATTAGATTATTCTTGATAATTTTTATTTAAGGCACGTTACTATTTGGTCAATAATATTTATTTTCGTCAGCCCTAATAAGTTACATAAGAATGGCAGACGTGTTAACAATCATAGATTTTAATAAATTAAGGGTAAATTTCTAAATTAACACCCATCAAGAGTAATTTGTATTTGAAATATGGCAAGTGTGAATAACCATGGTAGAGACATAATAAGACAAATATTGATCTTATTGATTTACAGTGTAAGATACAGTGATTAAGCCTCAATACGTAGTGCGATTAATCGCATTAGGTAGCAAGAATATTATTGTTCTAAAAATGCGTATGCCGCTTGTATAAAGGATTATACATGGTATAATTATAATAATTTATATATAAAAATTGAACAATTAAATATTAATTGTGTATAAAGTGTAACATTTTGAAAGAACTATTTTCGAGGCACGTAGTTAATCTGTCTAGAAATGTAATATAAAAATATGATAAGTATTGATGTTATTGGAGGCACCGTGTTAATTAGTGAATAATGATTAGACGAAATAATGACGTAATAAACATATACTATTTTATGCATTCGTTATCGCGTTATTTTAACAATAACTCTGGCGAACACAAGTTTGTCAGCTGTTGTATAATCAGATAATTTCATGTCCGTATTTTAGCGTTTCATTTTATCTAAAATTGGTACAACCATGTCGAATGATGGACGTTTACCTGGATCTTCATTCATGCAGATCCTTATCAACTTTGCTAAATGTGGAGAAATTCCGGGTGGAATACTGACACGCAGATCCTCCAGGGCAATCTTAAAAAAATATATATTCAATTCAAAATTCTGTAATCAATTTCATAACAATCTCCCATTAAATTACCTTCATTCCACACTCCATTGGTGAAAGGTCAGCAAAGGGAACTTCCCTGGTCGCCAATTCCCATAGGAGCACAGCGAAGCTCCACATGTCACTTGCTTCAAGGTTTATATCGGCTGGTCTTTTACTCAGTGCTTCGGGTGACATCCAGGCTGGCTCGTAAATGCGACCAACTTCTTGAAAGGAGAATTTCGAATCCGCCATATTAACACGAGCGGTCAGATCTTCGTCGATCTATGTAAATTTGTTAATAGCAATGAGATCACATGATTCATATTGTTATAATTTGTATATTTACCATGACATGTTTGCTGTTTAGATGAAATCTACATCTATTCTGCCTTTCAAGACCATGCAAAAAGGCCATTGCCCGTGCAACATCCAAGGCTAAACGAAGAGCACGAGCGGTATCCACTACGACTCCCGTTCCCCCATGCAGAAGTCTATGTAAACTACCCCTCGCCATGTACTGTGAAACGGTTGCGAGCTGTGGTGGTTGATTTACGCAACCAAGAACAGGTAAGACGTTGGGATGAGAAAAAATTCGGAGTTTTGGGAACTCCTCGTTGAAATCTCGAGATATTCGAGATGTACATTCGCGTAGGTTCAAGATTTTTGCAACGATGTCGTTATTCTGCCAACGGCCTCTCCAAGTTTCACCGCTTGGCGTACTGGCCAAGTGAGTATGCAACGATAGCTCGGCCATATTAATACCTTTATGTCTTGACAAGGTAGCATCGCCTACATAAGAATAGTATAACTATTTTATTATGATCCTCTAATTTAATTGTGTTACTGATTTCATTAATAGATTACTTACGACTTCTGGTTTTCAAGCCCAACCAGCTTTGATCCTTGAATTGTATTTTTTTCAAGTCTTGTCCATACTCCACTGCAAGATCTATCAAAATAGGTAATTAGATAGATTATAGTATCATGTACCATTACTTATTATTGTACAAAACAACCTATATTTACCATGTAGTCTCTTAGCCAGAGAACCTCTAGCTTTATCTAGTGGAGTGTCCCCATCTTTATTAGCTATAGAAACTAATGCTCCCGCAGCTACTAGTTCTTCAGCAACAGCCTGATCACCCCAAAAGCAAGCATAGTGCAGAGCAGTGTTTCCATGTTCGTTCGTAACATTTACATCTGCCCGATTTCTCAACAACTATCAAACAAATTAATTTTCTTTTAATTCTGATATAAATTAATTTAAGGAGAGATTAATCCTTAATGATCATGCTTTAGTAGAGTTTCCATAAGGATCACACATTATGTTGGAATCATTGAGAACCTAGGTGACTGTTAAGAGTTAATTATTATAAATAATCTCATAAAGAATTACATAGAATCCATACCAATTGCACTATTTCCTTATGTCCATGAGCTGCAGCTAAATGAAGTGGAGTATCATCTCCTCTATTGGTAGCATTGATACGTGCTCCTCGACTAACAAGTAACTCTGCAAGCTTTGTATGGCCTTCTTTACAGCACCAATGAAGAGGACTAAATCCATGATCATCCCTAGATATAAAAAATAAAATGAAATGAGAAATTATTGCAAACACATAACATTGTACAGATGCAATGCTGTAAGATTGCAAAGTTTATACTACAAATCATAGTACTAGAATATTATCTATCAAGATATTCAGCAATCCAGTACATATATATGTCTGATATATTAAATTAATTATGCCATATGAATTGGTTTATTTTTATCACTAAGTAGGCATAGATAATTAAAGTTATCTCACATTAATATTCTACTCTACAATTCCTACATTGAAAATTTGAATTTCCTCATTGAATAATTAGAGAAATAACTTTTAAGTCAATGCCATGCGAAAAACTGTATGTATAATGTTACGATAATAATTCATGACATCATGAAAGAAAAAAGAGCGAAGGTTCAGCAAAAATTACGGAACTTCGAAACCGCAATATTCCGGTGATCACAGATTCTAGCCATAAAAGGAAAGTGTCTGTAATACCCTTGATTCATGTCATGTTCGGTATCATCCAGCCAGACACGCACTTGCATGGCATTTCCTTCACGACACCATTGAAATATATCCTCCATCTTCTTAGGATTCGTTGACAAAACAGTATAAAGTTCTATAAATAAGTTACGGGCAGTTCCTCACGTCCCAAAAAGAGTAGCCGTCATACGCTAAATATAACCATATTTCCATAAATCCAACAATGTCTACCAAACACTGGTGCGATATAAAAATTGAAACAATACTGTCAGATTATTATATGACAAGAACAACTTGATAATCAATTAGCATGTGTCATTCACGCCCTAAATATTAGCTAATTCTTGCTGCTTGACACTTTGCTCTAATAAAGGCTCTGCCAACTTTGCGTGTGGGACTGTTCACTGCCTCCTAGGCTTGTTTTCTCATTCCATTCTCGTAAATCGTAAGCATCGTGGATGTGGTAAGGCAGTGATATATTTTGCACGCATGCGCAAACCTTCTCTTCGTATACCAATTCTACAACTTATCACGAAATTAAACAAATAGAACTATAGAAACTTTTTTTTTATATATTATGGCTATGTCATGTGCTTCGATCTTATTTTTAACATAGAACACTACAGCATGCAATGATAAAGATACCTGCAATTATAAAAAGTATAATACTCAGAGCCATGCGCCTGTAGGTATGCAATAGTGATACTAATAAGTAAACCGACCGTTAACATTGACGGCGTTAACGTTAAATTTGGATTGAAGGTGTGTTCACAGTTTTGTTAGACTTATCGTTTGTACCAGAAAATTCGTAAAATCTTGCAAAGCTTCTAATATTTGGTCAGTTGAATCTGTTTGCTTCTTCGTTTTTATGCTAGAAATAGAATAATGATTTAAATAATTAAAAACTCAGAAATCAATCAAAAGATCAATCCAAAATCACTTTCAAAAAAGTAATTTTCCGGAAATGTTATGACAACTACTCGCTATATTTGCGTATCTTTCAAAGAGATTAAATGGCATATTTTACTTTATACATCTATTTTTTATATATATTCATAGAAAGCAGTACGATATTTATGTTTAATTTTTTAGGTGAAATCTTAACGTATATCATATCACATATGAACAAAGTCTATCTGATTATTTTCTATGATGACCAGTTAAGATATTGTATGAGTGTTTGCTGATAAATAGAACCTGTATCTCTGTGCCGTTAGATATATGTTATGTATCTCCTGTTATATGCTGTGTATAGTTCCTGTAGTTAGTACCTTCCGACAGCTTGACGACGACGGATCACTATTCGATATATTTTCATATGTAGTAAGAGAATTATTAGGTGTTAGGAGACTTGGTAGCCAATATACTATAATAAAAATTAAGTATTGATTATATAGTCCGTGAAAATGGGAATGATAAAATCTGCAATTGTTGGCATGGCCGTGATATTAGCTGCTTCGTATTTTATTAATCGACAAGAACGGGAAATGCCTAAACTGCCAAACACATGGTGGGGTCCGGGTGCAGCTAAGGAAGAGGATAAAAGTATTAATCCTTTCAAAATTACCTTTGCGAAAGAAGTAAGTTTTACTAGTTTTACAGTTATAACTATCTTTCATCAATGTACACGTAATAGATAATGCCTTATCTTTTGCCTATACTCTGGTTCTATGGCACGCGGTTCCTTTAATTTAATCCCGAATATCTCGAAGTCCCGTCATATATTAGGGGTTTTCTTTTTTCACAAAAAGTTTTTAACGTGCAATATTTTTTTCCCAAACAATATGGATTAAGAACGACCTACCCAAAATGAAGTGTGCACATGATGAGTTGAATATTAGTAATCATATAATAAAATAGCCAGTGTTGTTCCAGCGTAACATTTCACTAAAATTTGCAAAGATTTATATTATCAGAAAAGTATTTTATTCGAAAGATTATTGATTTTCTCTATACAATAGTAAGTTTTCAAATGGAGTGATTGGTTAAAAAATGATGGTTTTTGGTTATAGCTTGTAGACGATTTAAAATTTCGGTTGAACAAGACTAAAACCTTACTACCCGCTCTTGAAGATTCTCAATGGACTTATGGTGTTGATGGTGCATATATTCCTGTAGTTATTGACTATTGGTTGAATAAGTATGACTTCAAGAAGAGAGAACAATTTCTTAATCAATATCCACAGTTTACCACAAATATCCAAGGTAACATCAGAATTCGATATATTGCATGCAGCGTAACTGCGGCCACATGGTCAATGGATATTCTCATCTCTAATTAATCAATAACTTTTTTCTAGGATTGGATATTCACTTTTTACACGTAAAACCAAAAGATCATAAAGGGAAAAGGGTACTTCCCCTTCTTATACAGCATGGATGGCCGGGTTCGGTTGTTGAATTTTATACAATTCTACCACTCCTAACTACTCCACGGGAGGAGCATGATTTTGTTTTTGAAGTAATTGCTCCATCATTACCTGGTTTTGGATTTTCTAGCCCGGCAGTTAGACCAGGCTTAGGTAGTCCTCAGATAGCTGTAGTTTTAAAGAATCTTATGCTGAGATTGGGATTTGAACAATTTTATATCCAAGGTGGCGACTGGGGTGCCATTACACTTGCAAATATGGCTTCTCTATTTCCTGAACAGTAAGTACTCAACAGCATAGTTGGTTCGCGATATTAGTAACTTAAATAGATCCCGTCAAAATAGAACTGATCTCGTGAATGTACTGTATAAGACATTGTATCCGTGTAATATTTTTTTCAACTGTTGTTATTATTGTCCTCGTGATAGACAGTGGCTATTCATATCTAGAACGTTAATATATTAATAATTGTTTTGTTCTACATTACTGTCTTATTATCAGGGATGCAACATAAGCTGCAAACTATTTTCTAAATCCTAACCCTTTAACTACGAAGAATAATATCTTGTTTTATGGAGTAAATTCCACTGGTTCATTTATTCATGTTTAAGTTTGACGTTGTATCGGAATGTAGCTATCTGCTTTTTTGATAATAGGTGAACGAAGTTATCTTTATCACTCCCATATTCTGTTATACTTTTCATAAGTATACTCGCGACATGAAATATTTTTTAATTTCTTCAATATAAGCTTCTCACAATGAGAAGTTATTGTGGGCGAAATATTACAGTTACGTAACTATACCAGGGTACGTAAGTGATTGCAGTTTTTTACGTTGATCAGCAGTATCTCAATGATTTGGCAAAATAGAATTTACAAGTATTGATAGGTATAAAGTCCATTCCGCAGCCTACAGATACGATAGCGAGGAAGAGATGTTATAATGTTTTATTTTAGCACGTACAGGCAACCTTAGTCTAAAAAAAAAAGTGGAAAAGAAATTCTTTGTATTCTAAAATCGTGCAATGCTCCTTATAAATATTTAACGTATTGCGTCCAAGTCTGAGATATTCGATGTACATATATGACGTCCAACCAAACAGTTTCCAATTCCACGATTTGGATGCAGGTTCACGCACGCGTTGTAAAAACTGCAACAGGTTCCATGCGTAGAAACTTAAACAAGTCAAGGTTAGAGTACTTTTGTTCTCCAAGCCTCATAAGAGCCATCCATATAAATTCGGTTTTTGTCGGCGTACGCTGATGTCCTGATTCATTAACATTTTTCGAGGAAACAGAATACCGCGAGGAAAATTTAAATGATATATTACTGCCATTGTTAGTGTAGAATATAACGTGTTTTTTTTGAATGCATGCATTAAGCTATAATATTTATTTTGATTTTTTTCAGTGTACTTGGTCTGCATTCAAACATGTGCATAGTCATGAGCCCTTGGAACATGTTAAAAATAATGTTATATAGTTACTTCCAGTCGTTCTTACTTCCTGCTGAAGACTATCATCTTATTTACCCATTTAGTGAACACTTAATGCGAAAAGTGGAAGAGACTGGCTATCTCCATATTCAGAGTACGAAGCCTGATACGGTCGGTAGGTATCATTTTTATTAACTCATTGCGGACGGGGAGAATATGTGTGTACTCTTGTATTCGAAAGGAGATTTTGAGTCTCAAAATTCTGAGGTCAGATTTGGATTCAACGATTCCAAAAATCTTTACACTAGATCTTCCATAATTGATCCTTCAGCAACCCGCAGTCCTTGAAGGGTTAACGAGATGTAGAAAAAATGATGTATTATTTAAATATTTTATCAAATGAGTATATATTATATTAAAAGGTATAATTTTCTTTAGGAGTTGGCCTTAGTGATTCGCCAGCAGGATTAGCTGCGTACATACTGGAAAAGTTTTCCACAGGGACGAATCCGAATAACAGATTTCACAATGACGGTAATTTACTGAAGAGCTTTACGTTCGACCAGCTTTTAGATAATTTGATGGTATACTGGACCTCTAATAGTATTACAAGTTCTATGAGAATTTATGCGGAGACGTTTAACAAGAAATACTTAAAAGACGGATTAAATACGTAAGTATTTATTAAAGATTCAGCAAAATTAAGTTGACCACTTAACCGGCTATCATGTCTCCCAGATGATCAGCTATCTATAGTCCATAGTTTTGCACGTTTGAGAGATAAATACAGGCTTTTGACTTTTGGTCTAAAAATTGTTTGTCGCAAGACAAACTCCTGATTAAATGATTAATGAAAATTTTAATCTTTCTAATTAATACGTTTATTTTATAGTTCTCCTATAACGGTACGTAGCGCTTGCGCTCAATTTCCGCATGAAATATCGTATCAACCACCCTCTCTCCTGAAGGAGCGATATAAAAATTTAATTCGGGCGACTAAAATGCCGCGTGGTGGTCATTTTGCTGCTATGGAACAACCCCAACTGCTTGCAGATGACATTTGGACTTCGATAGCGGAAATGGAAGTTTTGAGGAAGCAGGAGGTTAAGAAGTAATGGTTCTAGACTGTTTTTTATTAAAAATTATTCAATAGGTTAATGGATAGCGCGTGAATTATACAAATTTAGAGTATAGAAGAAACGACAAATGTTTTTATGTCTAAGAAAATTAAGGATTAAAAAGTGAAAAGTAAAGCACATCTTTTTCAAGACACACTTTTGCAAATCATTTATATAATTTTTGTGATCATGTCATTTTCGCACCATTGATAGTTTTACCAATTTACACGTCAATCGTCGTTGCTTGGATGATAGTGCAAAATCACGTATGCGTTGCGTAAATCAAAATGCTAAGAGCAATGTGACTGAGCATATTCACAGTGTCAATGACAAATTACATAACAGAATTTAGTCATAATGTTAAATGATGACTGTGATTTTATTCTTCTTTTGCAGTGTTTACTGTTTCTTATGTAAGCGATATACATTAATAACGATAATACTTGTGGTAAAAGCATTGAGTGGCAAATATAGGATAAACCGTCAAATATAAACTATGACAGTTTTACTGCTAATCGTTAATAACTTTCCAAAGGGTTTTAAGCATATAAGCTTTTATTGATTCATTTGTTACATGATTCCACTTACAATAGCTCTAGTGTAAGTCATTAATCATAATAATAAATACACGTTAGAGCATCAATGCGTACCTCATAGTAAATGATGGAACCTAAACTGGCAATGATGTTACTGATAACTTATAAATAATTACACGAACTTACAGACTTAGTACAGATGGGCATTTTGGTAATTCCGCCGTTTTTTTTGTATTTATAGTATTATTAAATTTATTTATATATACTATATTTATATACGTAATTGTATTCTCTTCCGTCTGGTTACTCACTTTCTCTCTATGTTTCATACGCTCTCCCGCTCTTTCTCTCTCTTTCAAACAATTCATACACACATACACACGCTCGTACTCACACGCATTTTCGCACTCTTCTCCATTCTTTTTTTTTCGTTCTTAGCCTACCCGACGATCAACGATTATACACGCGTGTCCTTCATACAATTTTCTCAATAAATCTCTTCATGTCGCGCAATCGTCTTCTCGATCTCACCGTAATTCTTATTATCATAAAGATCTTATATATCGATACAGTTTACAGATTATAATCGTTAAGTTATATCGTTAACAAAATAAAACTATTAATCGCTACAACAGTCAGCAAGCAAAAATCGTTAACACAGCATTCAGAAACGACGATCGTCGTCAACCGAATTTGTCCACGTGGTGGTGCGAGGCTACCGCGCAATGAACCGTCATGGAACAATAAAATTGTTAACATAAAATTGTTGCGCGGTAATTATGCAAATGCGATACATTGACTAGAAAAACGATCGTTGCATTGTTGGATAATTCATCAATCGTTAAACACGTGCGAACGTTCACTATGTCTTTTCTTTGTCTATTTCCAGCGGCCCCCTGTACTCGCTAAACAAGTAAATACGCAAAAATTGCACTTGAAAAATTGGTAAGGTAAACTTATAATTTACAACCTAACAACAAATAGCGTAAACGTACAGTAAAATGTCTTCTGATGAAATGGTCGGAGGGATAAGGGGAAATCAGGTTAACTTGGGGGGGCGGGGGGGGGGGGGGGGAGCAAATGGAATATTAAAAAAAGTTAACGGTATTCAGCAGCGGCAGCCGTTGACGACGAAATATGCTACGAGAATCTCGTGTGCACCGACATGACGTCATGCGTAGACAATGTTGCCATATCTCTTTTAACGTTCTCTAATTATTCTCTTCCCAGCCATCCCGAAAGTATGAGGGATCGGTGACGTACCGCCGCCATTACGGTGCACTACGATTACACGGAATTTGCACACGTGGGTGCGTCATTAAACGGTCCACAATCGCTGATCCGTAATTCGAGTTTTTAGCCCGACAAATTAATCGTGTGATTTCTTGAGCTACTACATGTCTGTTTTTTTTTGTTGCTCACGTATGCCGATTAAATCAGCGTAATTCGGCCAGCCGATATTACGGTTTAGCGCTTGACGATACTTTAAGTCTAGCACCCCGCGTCATTAAAAGCCTCAACGCGTCGCAAGTTGGCTGCAAATTATTATTCTAAATATAAAAATATCTACCGAGAGTAACTGAGTGTATTTATCCTTTTCACAGAAACATATATATAATCAGGACAATGATTTGCAGCTACGTAGGATCACACTCGCGCATTCATCTCTTACGCACACATCATATATACACACTATCATCTTTAGTTTTCTTTTTTAATTAACAGATTAATAATTAGGTGCCTGACATTTAAATGCAATTATAATTCATTAGAACGAGATGTTTCGGTAGTTATTGAATCATTGCTAATTCGCCTTCCGCTCCTCGAAATATATAGAGATCGAATACAATTGGCTAGAAGTGAAGAGGAGGGAAGGTTCAACGAAACGAAATATAAATTAATGAACAATTAAGGAAACCAGAAAAAGGCCGTTCCGAGATACGGATCATATATTTTATCATGAATTTAGCACGCCGAACCATCGCCCGTTGACGTACTGCCGAATTCACAATAAATACATTTCAGATTTCGGCCATTGGTTCTTGTCCATGATTAATAATAGACCGAGATATTTAGCCAGTCATGTGAGAAACGGAAACGCTTTTTCCTTCGTTCGTGCACAAAAGTCTCAACGTGGGTTCCATTACTTTTTTTTAACCAACGTAAATCGCTTCAAGCATGGGAATTCACTTCCCACAGGTTGGTAAGCCTTAAAACGCATATGTCGTGTTTGCTGAATTTTGTGATTCAAATCTTCCTTACTTTAAAAGGTAAACAATTATGTATAATATATATTGAAAACTTCGATACACGTTATGTAGCTTGATTTTCGTCTCTTTCTTTTTATCTCGTTATAGTCACGTCGTTACATCTATGCATATCGATAATTTATTAATCAATATCGTAGAATAGGTATAGATGAGTTTGAGAGTAATTTTTTTTCGGTTTATTTCGTAGAACATCTAGCCCTTTCCGATCGAACACGTAGTGCCCGTTTATCGTTGGTATCAAGAACTCATGGACAAGCTGTACACAAAAATTATCACGAGTCGTGCATGTTTTTTTACTATTTTGTGTATGATTCTCTTTCATTTTGTATCCATTAGCTTCCAGTTTAAGTACTGTCTCTTTCATGTTATATTGCACCAGACACGTCTTCTCGTAACAATACGCACGTATTGACTGTGTACAAGAGACTCTGCTGTCAAGACGTGTCATTCACCCAGTTTGTAAATTTTGTGCCGACTTCCGAGGATCTACGTCGACGGATAAAGAATAAACTACGAAGAAAGGAAAAAATGAAAAAGTGAAGCTCTTAAGCGTATAACGATATACGCCTGTCATAAGTCGTAATGGATAATTCTCATAAAAGAGATACACTTCCACTCTAACCTGGCGCCATAGGAATGTGTCCGTGTCTCTGACTTTCAGCGTGTGTACATTAGGCATATAGATCCGTCAATTGTTTCCCCCTCTTCCAGTTTTCCTCTCGTCGCGTGTACTATCCGTTTTAGAATTCACCTAATACCGTATGTATACGTATGCTACATTGCAATTGGCATACATACGATTGTACAATATGTATCTGGTCCACACGTGTTTCGTCTAGAACATTAAGCACCGTTCTGTACCGTGTTCTCCATTTTTATTTAAACGAAGCATGTGCGATGGCTAGACTAAAGCCACAGACGTCTCAACTGTGAACATGACGTTTTTATGAAAACGCGCACGGAGACGCCCTCGCCACTTTCAACAGTCATTAAGTCAATCTCAATTTGTGAGATACTTAATTAGAAACATAGATTTTTCGGCCGTGTCAGGTTGAACTAGCAAAGCTTTGCACGTTCGTATTTTATCTATAATGTCTATGGATACAATGTACGCGTTCCTAACGGAGATTGCAATGACCGTATTATTCTCGTAAGTTGTATGACGTTTTACGGATCGAATATGTCTTCCAATTCATTCGAAGATTACTGGAAAGTGAAAGCTAGAGAAGTCCTGCGACTCGAAGGCAGAGTGAGACTGATAAAGTATGCGCTTGGATGTCTTTGCGACGATATCCATCACCTCGGCCAAAGAATCGGCGACTCACTTGGCTTGTGTTTGAATTTCGGGTGGTGGACCTAGGGTGATGGGGGCCATGTTGGGGCCAGGTCCTTTGCGAGCTAGCTTCGATCTAAAATTATTTTCTTAATATTAGAGTTCTTTGTTGTTTATTTCTTCTGTTGGTGAATTGTTTCTTCTAAATATTCATTTACCTGATTTGGCCTGCTAGCAGTGGGTTGATGGCGTAGAGCCAGTCGTAAACTTCTTTGTCGCCTAAGGTCTGTAGTAGGTATCCTCGATGTTTGGTCACCACACTGAAAGTATATAAAAGTTGTTTACACATTGTTCAGAAGGCATATAGATGTTTGAGAGGGTCCAAGGGTACCTGAAAGTATTTGGTACTTTAACCATTGCCAACTGATCTTCCGAATACTCGACTTGAGCGGTAGCTAGATTAATCAAAGCCCTCTCTACTGGATCCTTTTCTTCCCTGAAGATAAATACGTAGGGTCTGCGAACCGCCTGTTAAAAAAGATAATAGATATATTTACACGTAGGACTGTGCATAAAAAAAATACATTTCTTAGGTTCTTCATTGACGCTGTTTCCACACGTACCACCCATCGTTTCTTCCAACCGTTAGTCTTGTGCTCCAAAACGTTCAGATAGCCCTTTCTGGCGATAACAGGACTAATACGTATCTCCTCGACTTCCGGTACGTATAGTACAAGACTCTCCTTCAGAGGAGATGAGGAACCCAAGGGTGCTGGTGCCGTTGTGTTAGTCTGGCTGGCTGATTCACCAGCCATCATGCTATCTTGAAGTTCTTGAAGTCTAGCACGTTCCGGTGAGCTCAACCTAAAGATGCACGACTTAGAACTGCTCCTCACTATTTTTCCTGTGGGCTGCAAGTAACACTCCTGTATCACCTGAACGCTTTACATTCGAAAGGCAGTTGTCGTGAGCAAGCACTTACACGAATGACGCCTAAAAAGCGTACTGGCTTGCCAATACTAAACACAAAATCCTGGTCAAGCTTCTATTGCTGCATGAGTTACGACTAAGAACTGTTACGTTCTTTGTTGCAGTTTTCAGAAGAAATACAATCAAGACCAGGAAAAAGTTCGCGACAAATGATGACGATGACATGGACAACTGCAAAACAGCGTTTCAGGCATACTGCGAGGGTTACCTGTGCTCGAAGGTTGTACGGTTGCGAGTATACTGACTCTTGAGACGAGGATGAAACGACAGAGGATATCATGGATGCAGACATGTCAGTTATGGTATCTTCTCCTGGTGATACGTCGGAAAGAACAATAGGCTCCTTGCTTGGAATTCGACCCTGAATGAGCTTGATATATTTTGTGGCGAGTTCGCGCTCTCTCTCCGTCATTTCCCAGGGTTCATAAACGTCTTTACTCGCAGACTTCTTCAACTTCACGGGGCTAGCATGTGGCTCATTAGTGGCCTTTGCTACCATGTTGCATACTTCCTACAAGTAGATGTTATATGTAAACTCTGCAATTTCTTTTTTGACAGTCGAATTTCCTACCTTCTCGCTCTTGGTGAAATCGTGTGTGGTTTTGTTACATAAGGGAACTTTGTCGATTCCAAGCTTTTCCCTGAGGAGAAGAGTATGTCTTACTCGCTCTACTTCTTCTAATCTAGTGAGTTTTTCTAATTCCCATTGATGATCGAAGATCAGGCTGTCTCCTCTAGGTCTCCATCCGTGGAGATTTTCCTCACCTCTTACATACGTGGAACTAGTGTCCAATACTCGACGTTGTCGTCTCTGTACACCTGAAGTATCAAAATCGCCGACAACGTAAATGGGAACGTTTCGCAAGATAAAGGAAGTTTGCGTATCATTAAGCAAGCAGTAAGGGAAGTCGGATGCAAATAATTTGAAATGGACAAGGAACTACACTAAGGGTCAGGCGGGACAAACCTGGACTACCTGCTTCTGAAGCGCGACGTAGAACCAACTCGTAAACGCCGCTGAGTCTGTTCGCTTCCTGGTTGCGATAATGCCCGCTGAAGAGGTGCTTCAATGATCGTGGTCCAACCCTGGCATCCCGCCCATAAATTATCATACTGAGATCCTTTGTTACAATTGCCGGTCTACCACAATTCTCCAGCTACATAAACGTAAAATTACAAAAATAGAAGATCGATTTGCAAGTCTTCGAATGACAAAGCTCTGCACATTCTATACCCACCTCCAAATATGCAGAAATAGTCATGAATATTTGTTCTCCGTATGAGGTAACTCTATTGAGCAGAGCTGAATTGTGCAATGAACTATCCCAAGCAGCTTCGAACCTGAACATACACCTATCGTCTCCAGGAATCTCTATATATTCTCCAGGGAATAATCCCAGAGAGAGTACCGACGAGTCATTGTCCTCTTCCTCGGGTTCAGGTGTATTCCGAATACGGCCGACTACCAGCTCCCTGACGTCTTTCCATCGAAGTTCAGGTGCGTGTTCGTGAACGATAGTGATTCTTATACGTCGCTGAATGCCTTGATGTAATAAGAAGAGTCCACGGCACGGTAGATCATCGCTATGGTCTACCACAGATGGTACGTACTCTCCATTGGGCGCCAATTCACAAATTTCGAACCAAACAAGCACGTCGTACTTAGCATGAACGTGTGATGTACTGGGGGATGGTAGGACGCTTCCAAACTTTGGCGAGCGTACTGGTTGGCTGATCGGTATAGATGGAGGCAACATCCTTTTGGGTGGCTGTCGAACGCTGCTGTCGAAGAATCATTTTATCGTGAAGGACTACTCAACATTTACAATTTTTATGCGTAGGAACACTTACTATTCCAGTTTAGCATCTTTGTGCAATGGATGCTGTTGATAGTGGCCAAAGACCTCGAACACTATGGGTTGCGTCTTCAAATACTCCAGGAATGATTTTGTAACCGTGACGGTGATCTGCAAAAATACGTGATAAGTGTTTTGCGGTGACTTACCTTCGGAGTTAATACCTTAACTGGCACATGTCCCCCCATTGGGTATAAAACTATACGGAAAGTAAGCAAGGAAGTTCATACATTAAAATACTTACATTTTGTACGTGATAGAAACCAGGTGGATTTCCTTTTCCAGTATTCTTCACAGGTTCCGTAGAGAAAGCTTCGTCATGTCGATGTAAGAAGCTGCACATGAACAAGGATGATGAGAGAGCGAACGATATAATGACAAATGGATGTTAAAATAATGACTATCAGTATACGTACTTGAATTGACAAAATATGTCAGCATATTCTGTGGAAATGCCCATTGCCTGCAGCACCGTTACTCTGAATGTAAATTGAGCACCAGGTTGAAGATGATCAGGCATCTCATCTTCCTTCATGTCGCTAGAAACGGAGCTATCTCCTCTGCCACTGTCAGCGTCACCGACTTCTTCCTCGTCCTTGACATCCTTGCAGTCTTTACCTTCTGTCTGACCTTCGACGACCCGTTCTTCTTGCAACAGGTTCTGTTGATTCTTCTCCAAAGTCTGTGCCAGAAGAGTACCACGTTTGTTTTGCCTATGTCCACCAAATAGATCATCCTCGAATGATATACGAGCGGATTGTCGGACACCGCTTGAGTATTCGCTGTTTTCCTCTTCTAGAAGAAGGACTGATTAGAGGTCTGTGCCATTCTGAGATAAAAAATTCTAAGTTTTAAACGTACCGACAACGGCCTGGACTGCTACGCGAAGATATCCTTTAACGTCACCCTTTTCATTCACAATTGCAACTTTGTGAATCAGTGGCACAGGATACATAAGATTGCTCAGGTAAACAAAAGATCTGTAATAATGTATAAAAATATGAATAACTCTTCAGTAAGTATAATTTCGACAACGTAGAAGATCATCGATAATCACCTGCCGACCATTCGGAACCAAGGAAATCTGTCGTAGAATGGATCACCGCCAGTGATAGTTTCAATATTATAATCCAAGGAAGTTGGAGACAGTTCAGCTTCGTTGTGATACATCTCCCTCATGAGTTCCAGTCTTTGCCTATGTAATTATATACGATTAGCTAAACGAAAGTAAAACGTAAGAAAGACATCGGTTGTCATGCAGTGTGTCCAGGAAAGCTCTGTAGATGGAGAACACCCATTAAAGCTCGTGATCTCAAGCATAAATTGAAGTATATTGCACAGCATTTCCTATAAAGATACAGACTTCATGTGTATCGTCAAGTATCCCTAAGACTCCTGAATATGCAAGACACTTTGCTTCCTCGATTTTCAGAGAGTGATAAAAGAGTCTCATACGATAGTAGAGGTACGGTGGGATCCAGACAGCCACTATACTTAAAGGAGCAATCTAAGTGTAGTTTCAGCGGAAGCGAAAGTCGTTGTAAGCATCCGAACCTAATTGTAAGATTTAATGGACGATGGTGAAGGAAAAGCCTAAACTGATCATGCAGCCACTATCTATGCAAGCAAAAAGAACACGCCCATGAAAATCGATATCAAGTACTCCAAGCTATATTGTCGATTGAAGAGAGTACTTTAAGCGGCCACACAATAACTGGGAATTACGATGTCAATGTGTTACAGAAAATTGGGACGAGTGTGTTGGGGAAATATAGCGCCAGTCTCGCTGTAGATCGTTAGGATTGCCGATGGATGAATCTGTGTACCCAAGACTTTCGCAAATATGCGATACGTATGAATGAATGGAATATGGAAACACATCGACGAATTCATAACTCATTCTTCAAACTCTAAATTTTTGAAATGCTTCTCAGCGAGTATTAACGTTCTAAGGGTTTAACAACCAGAATGAATTTTGTATCCGCCGGCTGAAGCGGTTACAGGATATTTATTGTGCGCGACCGAGCACCAACCTCGAAGGCAAAAGATTTGCGAGGGAAAACTTCTGATTAGAGTAGACCGTAAGGCATTGGAAAAAATCCTCTTTGGCCTCCGGAGTGCTGGGACTCAAGTCTTCATTGTATATATGTCGCATCAGCTCCACGCGCTGTCTACAAGTCAACATGTACAATTTTGTTAGTGGCCGTTTCTGCAGTAGCCGATGGACGATCGTCGAACTTGACGAAATTCTACGAACGACTTTAACAGTTCTGATTGTAATTGATAAGCCCAGTTCTTATCAATGACCCATCGTTTGTATCGCTTCGTGGTAACATCCCCTATGACTATAGTGCGATGACTTGGGAATAATAATTAGCAATTATGAATACAAGGAGATGGAATACGACAAACACTTTTTATACTACGTATCAACTAATTTCTACGTGAATAGCCTACCTGAGACGTTCTTCCATCAACATTCTAATGAATTCATCTGATATCAGCTGATATTGCGTGCTTCATGTGACTGCGATTATTCTATCTTTTGCCTTTGAGATGGATCTATGTCTTTGTCATTTCACGCTTTTACAAAATTTTACCATAACGATACACTTACCTAAGCTTGTCCAGGGTCCAGTAATGAGTAGCGCCATTTTTCGTGTCTTGCACTTCAACGGCAACGATCGTACGTGGGAATGGTTTCTCCTCGTCGTCGTCATCGTCGGTGGCCGGGAGAAGGTCGACGGGTAAGGGTGAGTAAAGGGTATCGGTGAGTAGCGTAAATTGAAACTGAACCTGAACAAAAATTAATGGTATGAAATAGAACTTGCATAGCATTTTAAAAGTGATTTCCGAATAAAGTTTGGGACTGTTATAACGGAGAGCAATACAGATTTGTAAGCACTACCTTCTTCTTAAGCTCCACGGAAATGGCGTTAGCCTCTTTGAGGAATATCGCATTGCCCCAGAGGTCATCTCGGAGACTGGTAAATTGATGATACTTCCATTTGCGGAAAGCCCACGCAGCTAGTTGAAATTCACGCTCGCTCCAGTTGCTCTCTGCGTCAAACAAGGGGTTGACTGAAATGCAAGCCATCACCAGGCAAAACAGTCAGAAAAGCCAAGCGTTAGGTATTTCCCAATTATCCCGTTAAAGGAGCGTAACGTGTACAATACGATTTACTTATGAATGAACGAAGAACGTTATTTAGAGATAATGTAACGACATATAAAAGACAATCACATTGCGTCTCCTTTAAGGAATAGGGTTAAACTACGTATGATGGGGTTATTATTGTGTTCATGTATTTTGTGTTTTGATTCTTCCGAATGCAAACTTTCCTCTCATAACGGTATATTGCATTGACAAAGCCACAAGCCAATTTCTAATAAAGAGACAAAATTTCAAAGATATTTTCAAGATGCAGATCGCATCTTATTTCACTTGGACTCATGCGACATATCAAATTTTAAAAATGTATACATGCAAATAAGAAAGATTTCACTTTCGTTCTGAAATTAGTATGAATATTGTTGGTTTAACGGAAGAACTAAGATCGAGTCTCTCTTGAGCACGATGTAGGACGGATTTAGCCGGGTTTACTATCTCATGCGTCGAAACACCAAGATTTAGAAATAATTTTAAATAATTGATGATAAATACTGAATGATAATGGAAAACCGTACGAGGTGAGTCAGCATCAATGGAAGCGTGATTATGACATCCTATGAGTATTTCAGATGAGGAATACAATGATGTTATTTATTCCATGATTATGTTGGTGCAGTATTTGTTAATAAAATAAATAGAAAATTAAGCACAGCTTCTTAATATACTCACCAAATATATCTTCCTCGATATTGTTAAAATCTTCTGGAGTGTAACTGCTGTACATAGACATTGTCATACTTTGCTCCTCAACTTGCTTTTGCAAGGCATCTATGCGGGCTTCATAATTCTGATCGAGCAAGAAAAAACATGCATTAACAGCACTGTTTTCATTAATATGCACATATCTTTGAAAAATAACATTGTTCTCTGAACAAGTTCACGCGGTATTTTAGTGAACATTCAAAAATGTTATAACTTGAATATTGTTAAACAAGTGGTATATAGGAAAAGTATGTAGTATACTGTACCTTTCTCTGTTCCTCGAACAGTTGATCAGCCTCTTCCTTTTCTTTCCGGAATTGTTCCTCTAGAACTAACAACCTCTTCTCCATTTCCGCTTTAAGATCGATACCTTGCTTCTCAAGGAGTTCGATCTGCGCAAAGTTCCAATCAACAGTCTCGCCATTTGCTGGAGTCTCAGCCGGTGAGTTTTTCTCACGCCGTTCGCGGACCTGATCCGGATGATTGAAGCGAAATACATGATTCTTGCCAAGGATAACTCGTGATCCTGTCTTCAGGATAATAGGTTCGGTAACTTCCCGTCCGTTAACATATATCAATGCTCCTTTCTTGGGCATAAGGGTAATGACACCCTCGTGGTTCTCGAAAACGCAGTGCTCACTGAGTATATACGGCCCGCACAATTGTATATCCTGAGGAATGTTAGCTTCAGCCGATCCAATCCTAGTGAAGCCATCCTTGATGTAATAAATCAAACACTCGGACATCAGTGGATCCTCATTCAGATTAACCAGATGCGGTGTCTTTTTCGGTGAGAATACGCCAACGGTCACGCCATCTTCTTTGACAGCAACACCCATTTCAGCGAAAACAGCTTCTCGTTGTAATCTTATTGATTCAGTTCTCTTGAGTTTGTCTTCCCATGTCTCATTAAGTTCTGTCAGTCAATGAATAATTCATCAATGATCTTATCTAGTTGAACCAAATTCTATTCGACTAACCTACTTGGAACTATCTTATAACTTACCGGCTATGAGCTTTTCGCTTGCTTGCAGTTGATCAACTGCTTCCTCAGCAAGCGTCGATGCTGGATGCGACGGTACACGTTGCCTGGTTTCCTTGACGTCATCTTCACGCTTGATTGCCTTGATGTTGGCCGGCTCGTCTCCTAAGCAAATGAAAATCGTTAAAGCATCTATGGAGATGACGTGAAACCTATTGAACCTTTCTGCGAGAAAACGAGTGGCGTCAACCCGTTAATTACATGATACCAATTTAATTTTGTCTCCAGTAGGATTCTGGTTGTCGTTGCATTTATAAATTAAAAAATGTAGTCTCAAAGGAATATTGATGATTCTCAATCTTCTTCTGCTTCTTTTGAAGAGTCACAGATTAAAATAAAGTATTAAGGTACAGGAGATAATAATACAGTTCAGAATAGGAGATTTGATCAGTGAATTTGAAAAATCAAAATGAAACTGGGATGATATAAGTTATTTTTTAAACGCTTTAGATACCGTTAGTCCTGACAATGGAGTTGACACCACGCACTTGAAAACACTGAAAGCCAAATGGGTAGTTTCATACCAAGAGCAGAAAAGCCTATCAATTATTTGCATGATCGCCTATATTGATTCGCGATGCTCAGCGACCGGTGTGAAACCCTTCGAAAAGCTGAACCAATCTCTTTGGTGTTTAGTGCAATATAATTCTGCCATGCAACGTAATCATGGAGAAGAAAGCGATATAATTTTATGAATAAACTTGTTTGACAAGGGTCAAAGGCAGACGCTCAATGTACGTAAGCCAGAATGGGGCCAAGCTAAAGCAAAGGCTAATCTTAACTACGACATTAGGTCTTGCCGTTATCAGCGGGCATCATTTATCCCCTTTCGCGACATTACGTGCGATGCAAACAAGAATTGCAACGTAGCATCTTAAAGCTTTATATCGCGTGTGACGATGATATTTTTTTTATTGTAAAAATAATTCGCGAAAGGTACGACGATAACTGCAATATAAAGAACTGATCCCCTTAGTTAATAAAAATGTATAATATATGAATATAGGCAGCCGAAGCAATTAAAACATGAGTATAAAGGTACACATGTATAATGAGGTAATAAACGTAGTTAGCTTGGCTGTGAAAAAGCTGACTCGAGGCAGATAGTGATGGGGTGTTTCGTATTTCGTTTACTTACTAGATTCTTTCTTTTCATAAGTGATTTTGCCATCTGGCCCTACGTCGAGCACAAAGGGGACAAAGAAAATAACACTATGTAAATGACTCGGCCTACCTCTTGTACGGATCATTTAACGATCTCACTCAAGTTTGTAAAAATGGTACATTTGCATTAAATTGTCCAATCGTAAGGGATGAATTTCGATCGGGTCTTACCTCCTTCACTTGCGATTGGACATTCTTTTGCGCTAGCAGTCTACAACTTGGTATGTACACGTTCGTTTCATCATTTTGTACTGAATTTTGAAGCTTTAGTTAATAACTTATTTAATAACCTACCTTCTTGCATGTCGATTCCTTCTTGCTTCAGTAGCTCCCGTAGCTTCTGAATCTCTTCCTTAAGTTCCCGGATGAGCTTGGCATTGGCATCTTCGTTAACGACCGCCTTGCAGACGATTTGCTTGGCTCGGTCAGCGTATCTGGCATAGGGAATGATTTAATGTGCAAACAAATTTTTCGAATCCCTTATGCATGTGTATACATAAATTATAATTACCGCAGTGTAGAGAGAGTTTCATCATAATTTATGTCGGCAGGACTGATGGCTGCAATCATAGCGGTTTTTGAGTTTCCTCCAAGATTCTCACGAAGTAACCAAGTCAATACCGAATCTCGATATGGAATAAAGTCAGCCTTCTTCTTCTTTTTGGTAGCTTGATTGGTAGCCTGAAGCAAAAAGTGAGTAATATTATTTATCATCACGCATAGTAGTATTGGATCATTTGACATCAATTCACTTTTGTTACAAAACCTACCGCCTAAAGAGTTCCACAAAAGATAGCATAGCATAAACAATAATTTTACGTTACTTGAAGCTCTAACTATTTAAGTAATGTTCTATCATCTAAAAATAAAGAAAGTAATGATTCTTACGATCTCGGCAAGCGCACTGATGACTTTGCCCAGGGTGGTCAAACTCTTGTTAATATTGGCGCCTTCCTTCAGCCTGGTACCTTTGGCTCCCGTTGAATCTGCACGCTCTGATCCTGCCAGATCAACAAGGGAGATCTTGCTCACTGTATCAGTATCCATACCGGTCGTACTGTCACATTTGTGCTGGGTGAAGAAGATCGTGAAAACTGCATGAGACCTGCTTGAAGTCTCATTCATATTGGTGGCAGCGACAGTTCTAGAAACACATAGATACTCTATAGCCTTTAGACTCTCGTAAACTTGTAATTAGATTATATATCGTTCAATAACAAACCTTGCTTTATTTCCCTCGTCAATGAGATCGTGAATGTCCTCGTAGGACATAACTGCGAGTTTGGAAAGATCTTCGACGTAAGGACCAAGGGCAGGATGTTCGCGTACGCGAAGATTTCCTTTGTTCTTAGGATTGAGCAAATCCCTGACTCGCTCACAATAAATTTCCATGTAGCTAACTTCGACTGAAAATTTCAATTGATCGCTCGTATTTTTGCTGATCTTTCTGAATAGATCCTTGCAAATCTGTGGAATAATCCCTTCCTGGCCATCCTCTTGTTTACCCATCATCGTGTACGATTTTCCAGCGCCAGTTTGTCCATAAGCGAATATGCATACATTATAACCTGCAGACGCAAATATTTTTGGATAAAACAAAATCCTTGAATGTTATAAGCATAATTTATTTAAATCCAACATTTCTCTTAAGACTCACCAGTGAATGCGTGCTCCAGCATCTCTTCCCCGATATCTTTGTACACCATAATTTGCGAAGAGTAGTTTGTATCGCATGGCTGTAAGTAATGTATAATCCATTATACAAATTTACCATCGTGAATGGATTAATTTTAATATTTAAAAATGTTGTGTATATACATATCAATCGACCCCTTTTATTACGAGCGTCTGGAAATTTTCACGAGTAAATACGAGTAACAATTTCTACTTTGGAATAAGGTTCGTCGATACGACTTATTTTAAAGACATAAGATTCATGAAGTTGCAGGCGATACTGGACAACGCCATTTACAGGAATACCGGATCCCGTGGGATGTCTTCGGCTTCCGTGAGCCCTGCAGCGATACCATCTTGAATATTTCACAAGGTACTATCCTAGTATAGTTTTCTTCTGTACTTATTCATAAGAGGCAGCTACGTGCAGACTTCACAGAGTCCGTAGATCCAAATGAAAAGCGCATACTTTTCTCCAAATCGCTTTAATTGATACAAAAGTAATAAAGCAACGGTAAGCTGATTACTTACGTCCATGGAGAAGTAAGAATAGTCATAATTGAAGCTCTTGATGGCATCCTTACTGCCAGGTGGTGCTTTTGGATTAACTATTGCTGAAAGTCAAAGAAAATTCATTTGAGTTTAGCCATTTAAGTAAAAGCTATCATATACTCTGACAAATTCTCAATAATTTCAGCATTTAACAAGATCAACATCGCAACGTTAATTTCTGGAAGCTGCGTTATTAATTGCCCAGCAATAACTTGCATTTTGTAGTTTAATATAGGAAACGATATAAGGGTTCACGTTAATCCACATTTGCGAAGTATCTCATCCGTTTGCCATCTAATCCTGGTTATCGTGACAGAACTGCGTAATACGTAAAATCCCACCTGGAGGCTATTACGCCCAAACACGAAGGAAACCTCAATTAGCTTCTTGCTGTAAATTTCCAATACAAACAAGAAGTAACTACCAGGTTTAACGATACGGCGGACGTAATCTTTTTCTGAGCGCCGAAGTTCACCCAGAAACGCAGGAGGGGTTCGAAGGGTTTTCGAGTAAAAGGCAACGCCGAAGCACGCAGTCCGTTCAATCGACAAAATGCGTGGGATGCTTAAGTTCTAAAGACAATTGGAAGCCGCGACGGGACAAATTAATTTTGTAATTCGGTTGATGATTAATTGTACGCCATTTCTTCGATAAAAGTATGAATACGAACACCTGGATTAAGGCGAATTTCTGAATCTTAAGCGAAGGGACTAATTTCAGGCATTCGATGTATAACGTAGTAAATAGGTTTTCTGGAATCAGTATGACAACCTTTTTTTTATAATAACGCTACTATTTTATTTCGACCCTAAAAACTGATCATCTCTATCGTCATGACGCGACTGAAACTCTACCTCTAAGTAAACACCACCCACATGCGGTCAGAACGGACATAAAGACTAAAAGTTCTAGATACGTAACATATGGACATACCTAGTACGTACAAATAATACCATCACTCAGACAAAAAACTGGAAATGCGATTGCGCGATATCGTATAGCGAAGAAACTTCTAATCTAGCTTCTGATGATTGAATGGGGAGATAATTGAAAGGACAAATTTAATCAAGACTGCTTCGTTCTCCTTTTCACTTATTTCAACGTGAAAGGGCAAAAGCCTTCTACAGGCAACAGCAATAAGAAAAGGGCAGGTAATAGCCAGAAATTGAAAGTTCTCGACGAAAGATATGTTGTGTTAGAATCGTATGTCGTGGTTTCGTTCATTACCCATATGGGAAATGCGTTGATATTATTATTTTGTATGTGAAGCGTGGGAGATATTCCACAGCGGAAATTGCCAGACGAGATTGAGCGGAAACAATCCTAATTATTTCCGTAGGATAGAGGGATTCGACAAGAAGGTCGATACACGCTACAAGGATCGATACGTTATGAAGTCGGAAAAAGTTAATGGGGCACGACCTTTTAATCACGCATTGTGTTCAGCTTACGTAGGACGGCTTATCACGTCAGCAGATGGAATTATTACTGAGGCTGTACATTGCTTCTCGGAATAGAGACACATTGTTTCATTTTGGAAATATTGGTGGCACTCTTCTTGGTGTTGGGATAGAAATATAATCTTAAAAGTAATACCTGTCTGATATAATGATGTATAATAATTGTATGAGAATTTCTCGAGTCTACGATAATCGGATTATCAATTATCATTCGAATATCCTAGAATCGGTTCGATCCATATTATTCTTATCCAAACGATTCCTGATTACGATTTTCGAGTTGCATTCTTGTATGACAGGGAGACTGATATATAAATATATAGATTGCATATATGTATACTATATATATATGTATATCATTTATTACTTCTCTCAAGTTATAACCGAATCCTTGGAACGAAAACAGAGTAGAAGTAATAAAAGGAAACATGGTGAGTCACCAGTGCCGCTACCAGTATCGATCCTGCTCAGAGATGCTGACTGAGCCCTTCCCTTCTGTTTTATCCTTTTCTTAAAATCTTTCTTGTGTTTTTTCCCCTGGAATATTCCTACGTATCCAGTACATACGCGCAACAACTAGACCTATGCGGCTGTGGTACCGAAACAGTAATTGGACTATAAAGTTACTCTTTTATAAAATTTCAAAAAAGTTACCTATCAGCATTGGGCATGCATGTATTTATCTGATTTTTCAGTAGATCAAACATTTACACAGGTAATCACACTATCATTATCATAATTAACATATGTACGGATATACGGCGTCAGGATGATTGTCACCCATGTTACACGAAGCATAATGGAAAATTCATCTTTTTCTATAGAGTAATAGTAACTTACAGGTGGTGTTGCCAGTCATATCGATGATGCATTGTGCTTCACGGGAAATCTCCCGGTTGTTAAAGGGACGTACCCGTACCGCCACCTTCACTGACGACATGTTCAAGCTTTTCTTTTAGTTCCTCAGGCTTTCAACGTATTCCTGGGTGGACCTGTTTTGACAAAAAAATTGTTAAAACTTTAAGTCAATATATGATGTGGATTTAATAGACGTGAATTATTTCGATTAAATAACGTAGTAACTCCTCGTTTAACTAAAGAGCGTTGAGAATTCATTATGGATCGAGCGTCGCCCCATTGTGTATCCTATGGGAATCCTAAAGGGCATGAGCATTTAATAACGGAGTCGTTATAAATTATTTGAATAACGCATGAGAACGTATATATCATACAGCTGGATATAATTTTAATTGAATTGTAACGATTAATGAAATAGATATTTTTTGGAAATTTCAAATAACGTATATTTTTCAAGTTCCGATACTATCAAAGTCCTCTTAGGAGCTTAAAGTTTACAGTCCATATCATAAGGGTATACTCTTGTTTCAATTCCAAAGATCCAGTAACTCGTTGTCGATCAAATCACATTACTGTTATCATCAAAGGCGCGACGACTAATTTTTTAGAAAATAATCAAATCTGCTATTAATACTAATCGATTAACCGATAAGGAATTCGTATGACACGTAGGTGTTTTCAATGATTCACTTGTCCCTTAAAAAGAGTAAATAATAAAAGGGTACAAAGTGCCGGGTTCTTTAAACCCGTTCATTAATAAAGCTGCGGAGTGAAAAATTATTTAAGTATTCGTAGCACAAGACAAAATATTAAATGGGTCGAGTGTGGTGCTTGGTAACGGGATACCAAGGGATGAACGATGAGTCACTCGAATGATGTCCAGACGGAAAAGGTGCGTGGGCAGAATTATGATACTCCACGAATACCGAGAAGCTCGTATTTCGTAAGGGTTGTCAGTTGAGGGGAGGATTTGCTGAATACGTAAGCGCAATGCGTCACTGCTTTTCGAAATTCTTCTTCAATTGAATACAAAAGACAGGTGCTGGATAACAATTATGGCACCCAAGTGACTTAAGTCCTTTATTGAAATGTTCTAAAATAAACATATGATACGTTATGAAATGCCTCTGTGTCCAAGGATTATCATGACTTTCATTGTAATTTTGAATGAAAAATTGTCTACGTGAAGCGAATTAGTTAAACTCGATTAAAAATTTTCAAACGCACTTGGAATATTTAAATGATGGATATTGGAAATATAATTAGATGATTGAACTCAATTAATAGTAGTTGACTTAATGCTATGGTGGACTGATCTTTGATCTGTCATCGCGAATGTGTTTATATGGGTAAAACGAATTAGAAATGCGCGAGGACTATAGTGGGGATACAAGTCTGTATGATACATCATGTCAAGTACATAAAGATTTGTCTAGACTTTTTTTACTAACTTTTATACTAAAATACTAATTGAAAGCTCTAAATTCAAGGTTGATTGTTTTTCTAAGAACAGAACCTATCCTAAAGTCATCAAAATGGCAGCCTACGATACTACACCGTTCTGAATATAATACTAACTATACCGTCTGACACAGATTGAAGGGAAAGTTGAAATTTGGAATTTGATATTTTTTAAATATACTCTTCAAGCACGATCTTCGGCAATGCTCAGCCTTGAAAGCTTACGACGTTGAAAAAAAAAGCGACGCCTTGGTGATCGATACTCAACAGTCTCAACATAAGTCTTACGTTAAAATCACCATCGGGCAATATCAGTTTACTAGAAAACCATTGGAGCACGTACGAAGTAGTTAATGTAGTAAATTATATACAAAACTTAGAATCCTATAGAGATAATCGATGGTGAACGGAAGTCCGGCAGGCCGTTAGACACGATCGATGATAATGCAGACTTACCCCTAATGATAGTAATGTCGTTTACGATAAAATCCTTCGAGAAAACTCCCGGGAGGCGAACCTCTCGATCACTGTACAAAAGTCACAACTCGCGCACTATAACAAACGTGATATCGGTCGTGATAGAGTTCGGAGCCGCGCTCGCGAACATTATTGCACGTCTACCCTTAGTTCCGTAGTCGCAAGGGATACGAGTAGTTCATCAAGCGACGCGCGCGCCGTCCGTGGCGAGAATGCGAAGATAGTTCGCATGAGCCATGGCCGCGGCTTTTGCGCGGTGATGTTACCGCAGGTCACGTGGACACGGTATTGCCTCGTTTTTCCGGGCTCGCGGACCAATCCCGACGCTCTGTTCGGGGAAAATCAATAGCAGGGTGCCCGAGTGACGTCACTCGGCGAACGATCGACCAATGCGACGCGGGCGGCGCCGGCCAATTCCTTTAAGCAATCAATAAAGAAGCTACCGTGAGTACTTTTCTACCCTTCTGTAGAGGAGCAAACGAGAAGATGGAAAATGAAGACATGGTAGAGATATCCTTGTCCCCTGGGTTATCAGGGATCCTGATGAATAATTGTAAAGTTAATAACGTTTGTTCGCCATCATTAATATCCTATGCGCTACTTAATAAATTTGCAGCTATTTGACAATCAGAATTTCCATGAGTTACTCATCGCGATTCAAAAACAGAGGGTAATTACGAAGTAATTTACTAGATGTATACAACCCTCGTACCGAAATAGAATTGTTCGAAAAATCTGACGAATTTCTATATACAAGACGCTATTACGGATACAATTCAGCTACGTCATAAGTCGATATGGAACTACCTTAGTTTTTAATATTTCTCAAAATTGTTTAATATCGTTCGAGACAATATGTCGAAGTAATGCTGTTATTACGACACAGCTTGTAATACCATAATGTCGTAACATAAAAAGCGTATGAGGACGGGAAGAGTGCTTTAATTACGCTGATATAAATTCGTGAAATGTAATATTGTAAATCACGCACAATATATCGGCTGGGACGTTCTCATTGTGTGATAGGTACACAAGGTTATGTACCCTTGGCATACATAACCTGACGATTTTCCTGGTCTGCGTTCATCAGATCCTCCACTTTAATGCATAACAAACCAAAGAAAAATTTGAAGATTTCAAAAGAAAAAAATATATAAAATTTCATGAAACTACTAAATCTAAAACCCATCCCTATTGATATTGAAAATATGGCACATTCAGCATATGTATATATCCTATTCTAATATACTGCGGCGTCAGTGAATAATACAAATACTCAAATATAAAATATCAAATTCGTAAAAAAGGATTGATTTTTTTCTTTAATATTCAGAACCGATAATCTAATATCGGCTTGCTGTGTTCGGTAGACGAAAGACCAAGCGACGAATGGCTATCGATTCGTATTATCTTGTATCTAGATGGTATCTTCTATTGGGGAAGAGGAGGGCGATACGCTGCGGAATTATCTTTAATCTTTAAAAGTGGCCGGCTCCATTAGCGTCTGCCATCTCGTTGTTTCTCGCGGGCGAAAAAGCTTCGGCCTCAATGTTTCCGTTGCTATCAAGAATGAGTAAGAAACGATCGAGAGAGAAAAAGAGAGAAGTTTATGGCTAGGAAATATGAAAGTGAAGCTATGAAAGGAGAGAAGCAAAAGGGAAACATTGCCAGGCCTCTTTTGCTTGTAAGTAATATCATATCGAAATACTCCCTCGCTGCACCTTTTAAATATACCGAACGACGTGACATTTACCTTAAATCCCTTTACTCACCCCACTATGTTGATCCTCATAATCACAACGCCCACCTTTTCTTATTTAACGATTTATGATGGACATGGTCGTTTTCCCCATCACCTCTGGTTACCCATATTGTGCGTCTTATTAATGCTTGACACGGCTCATGAACTTTTCGAGGTTAGCGTCGGAACCTTCTTTAAGTATTTAAACAAGAAAGAAAATGCGTATTTACTACTACCTCCACCATTGCAAGGGATGCCGTCTTTCTTTACCTTTATGTACCATTCTCGTTCCCCTTACATTCACCATCAAGGAAAAAAACTGTTTGTATTGTAAGCTCCAAGAGAAAGTAATCCAAAAATCTTTTGATTGTTAAAACAATATTCCATACGATATTCTTATGTCTTTAACGGTAACGATCAACCTACGAATGGGGGGGGGGGGGGGGGGGTCCAAAGTAATTCGAAATTGGTACATCCCCATAACAATATCCCATACGAGTTTGAATGGATCGTTACTGCCTGTGGACACGAAATATGAAGCGTATATAAATGCCTCTTACGCACGAAGACTCCCCAAGTTTAATTTATCTTTTCTCATCTCCAGTATCACCAAAATAAACTAATCTATTTTATTTTTCAATATAACGAATAAATATTTGAGATAAATCTGTTACATTTTATGAAAGCTATGAATTATCATATTTCTATATTGCACGTGCGTTATATCTATTATATATCCCAGGTATGTATATCAGTTAGGAATATTTTAAACGTAGTCATAAAAAAACACTCATGCGTTACTAGAAAAAAACAAACTCCACTCTTTGTTCTACCTACTCATCGCTTTCACTCGATGAACCCTTTGTCTCTTTTGTCATATAGGATCTTTTCAACTGCTCCAAACATCTACAGCCATTGTTACGTCATCACTTCTGGACTCTCTTACGTTTTACTATCTTCCTATTCTCGAAAAAGTTTCTCCACGTTGCGTTTCGTAAAATCTTTCGTGTCATAGCATTATTTTGACCAAACCCACGCTTCTTATTTGATCAATTTTCAAAATGACATTTAAAGTACGAGGCCTGACTACCTTGTCTCAAAAACACAGTAGTAAATTTCCCTGTCAGTTTTGAAAGGTAACGTAGGTAACTTCGTAAACGTACCAAACCCTCGAGCAAAAACGACAAATAGATTTACTCCTTGTTCGCGTTAATTCCATTTCTACAAAATACCTACAGAACTGGAAATTGAATATATCGGACGGTGGTACAGTATATAGAAATATACATATACATATATCCAGTATATTGATATAATCTCACTTCATATAATTTGATTTCGCAAATTGACTGCTTTCCAGACTTCAGGATACATCTTCGTCATTTTCGCAAACTCTTTCCGACACTCACGAAAATTATAATAATTTCGAAACAGTAAATAAAACAGTCGACCGAATGGCCATGTTCCAAAAAAAAAGTTAAATATCCTCACAACATTATATATGTTTCCAGGTAAGAATTTAAGAACTGGTATTTCTAATACACGATGGCGTAGAGTACACAAAGCATTTTGTCGTATCAGGAGTTACCAAGATGACTATATACAAAGCGTATCCGATCTTGCGTTTATTATCCTTGAATTCGCGTAACTATAAAACGATGTGGCGTAATATCGTCTGGCTAAATATTTCGTGGCAGCTTTCCTCGAACCAAGTTCCCATAACGTAACCAACCCTCCGCGAATCACGGTGAAGCACGCGACGAATGCCCTTACGTTATAACCTGATATATTATAAATATATGGTATAGTATATATACGTATATACGTAAACGTGGGTGGTAAGTGCTACGGTGTTAATTGCGATTTAATTAGTAAAGATTAACGATAGGTATAGAGTGTATACCGAAAGGTGTACTAAAGGTGCTCGTAAGGCTACCGGGCTCTTCGAATGTTACGGGTTGCCTGAACTTTCAATAAGAAATGCAGCTAAGGGTAGTTGAGTCGAACAGTGTATAAAAACCCTCTCAGTCTCGAGGGATCGAAAATTAATTAACCCTCGCGGAAAGTACTCACAGAATATGATTTCTTGATTCGTGAATGACCTTTGCAAACTTTTAACTAATTTATAAAGAAATTTATAAAAATTTCATAAAGAAATTTATTACGTTAGATTTTTTTACAAGGTAGTAACATTTTATAGAATATCGAATTAATTATTTTTACTGTAACGACAAATAAGAATTCTTGTTTATAGGGTTTGGCACGTACTTATTTAGGTTGCTGCTTGGTTGTTATCCATTTTTAATGCAAACTGACATCCTTGTAATATTTTCTTTGCCAATTCTTCTACTTGCTTTTTTTATTTATTAGATTTATATGAAATTGGATATTAAAATGTATTCTTTTTTTTTAATGCGTATCACCGTGACTACGCGATTCTCGTTAATCGCAAAGCGTTTCTTATGGATGAATATGGGTTTATAAAAATGTACAAACGCTTGACCTTCATTGCGATTCCTCTGAATCATATCCCGCAAAAGGATAGGAGTACAATGCACTCTATCGCGCTTGGTTAAATCCACGCCCGACGAATTGCGAAAAATCGATGGCTATTACTTTCAGCATCCGCGACGTCATTGTACCCCTGAAAATCAACTGGAATAGCGTGCATGAAAGCACACAAAAAATTCGCACAGTAGCGCATCCCTCTAGACATACCAGGTGCCAACACTAATAAATCACAGATACAACCCTAACTTGACTTCTTAATTACTATAAACTCATACTCGTACTATCTTCCTAGCTTGAAACAAGAGTTTCGATAATCATAATAATAATAATCAACCCAAACTTTCCTGACCGAGCCTCGCGTGAGAGCATTGAGTAAGGTTATGTTATGTCAGCGTTACGATGTCATGTTATCAAAAAAATGCCCAAAACACTATGAATCATTATCTAACACAGCATAAAGGTTAATGTTAAAAGAAAAAAATGAGTAAACAATTGTAAAAAATAAATATATTTGATCGTAAGTGAACAAAATAATTAATTAGCACCCTCTAACTTTCTTTACCCGTATCCGACGTACATTGCCCGTCATTGATGCCTTCCAGACAGTTTCAATATTATATTTCCCTTCTATGTGTACTGACTTCTATCTTCCGCTGGGCTATAGCTTCTTCCGTGATACCACTTTGGTATCACAGTCAACTCCGTAGTAAATGCATCATGACGGTTTGAGCGGTGACGTGTCGTGACGTTGGCGTCAGCATTCCTTACTGCGCTCTCTAGGGAAGCGGTTAAGGTCTGTCTGCGTTCGCTTGTTCTAACCACCTCTGTCGGGACCATTTTGCCCGCTGATCGACTGTTAACTTGGTTCGTTTCTGGTGACGAATGTGGTTCCTTATGTCTAACCTGGCCCGAGTTTTGGCAAGTGGGCAGAAAGTAACGGAGGTTGTAAGTGTAATTGTAGATATCTCTTGAGGATCTTCCGACTTCGGTCGGTCGCTGCTGCAAAATGATTCGTCGACTTTTCAGCTGTTCTGCGTCTGCGACCAAAGCATCCGAAAATGCCTAATCGAGACCTTTACACATATGCCTTGTTGTAGCTTGCGTTTTGTGTCTGCGGCTCAAGTTGGTCACAGTTCGAAATCCCCTTCGAAAGTCCTATTCGTCCCGTGTGACACAGCAGTCCACAGTTTGTAAGACGGGCCCCCGCTGTCCGTAGAGGCTGGACTTAGATCGTGCGTTTTTGATCTGCAGACCGCTTGGTCCAGGCCCTTACACGTGCTTTCTGTAGTTTATAATAATTGTTATCTAGCTGCATTCTTATCCCTCACAGGGTTTCCCCCGTTTTCCCTTATTGTTGTTAATATTCAGTTTTGTAAATTCATTGATATAATATCACTACATTCAACACGCAAATCGATTTATGTTTCGGTTGGCTATCGATCTGAAATCTAATCAGTGCACATAGATGTGAAAAATAATGTTGAAACTTTCAGGAAGGCATCGATGACGGGCAGTGTGCATATATTAGAGTAATATACGTGAGTGTTACTCTCATCTTCATTTTCACCTCAGGATCATCCCTTAACTCCATCACCGAAACCCCGACGTTAACGAAGTGTCGAAGCCCTCTTAGAGCGAAGCCATAATACAACTGGATCGTCAACCCCTGTTTCGGAAATACCTGCGTTCTATATGTAACCTGTGATATATTAGGCTAGTATTTCCCCAGTGACAAAACGAGGTGCAACCTTATAGGAATAACCTATACAATAACTAACGATGATGGGCCACAAAAGAGGAAAAGTGAAACGAGTAAAGAAAAATTGCTAATGGCTCGATAGATATTCGTTTTCCAGCTCGTACATATTTTGTGTGAAGGTGTTACATATGATATTAATGTATCACAGATACGTAGATACACCGTAAAAGCGTAGTCATGGTTTACACATCGTACACGTCCTTCCCGTATCGACAAGCAGGAAATGTATCTATGTACTCGTCATACTACATCATTTTGAAAGTACCTTGAAATAAATGGTTTTTTTGGTCCTTGAGCATGCAGGGTCAGATGGATTAATTGATATTCTCATGGCTTCGGTACAATAGGGGCTAATTGTGGGAGGGTTTACCTGGCACCAACTCACCAGGAAAACGAGAAAGGTTAATTTCTTATACGATTCATGTTATTTATGCTGGGAGGCGTCATCGAGGACCACGGTACGTGGATGATAAACACGAGAAAGAATTTAGGTCAAGGGATGGGGTGTGCCGCTATCAGGATGTAGAACATGTAACAGGGCCAAAGAGGGCAAGTAAAACGGGAGAAAAAGAAGCCATGAAAAACAGAGTGTGGGGGTAAGGATGCTAGAGGGAGTTAAGAAATGCTAGTAAGGAGGTCTAGGGAAGGGATGTTGTCTATGGGGGGTTCTGCTGAATTAGATTATTCGTTCAACTATGGGGGTTCGCCAGTCACCATGGGTTCGCAAAAGTCTCGACGGGATATCGCGAGTCACCGTGAGAACCTCACATTTCCAATATTCAAGGGTTTTCTTGATCCTCTCGAGACCTGAGCAAGGGCATCGGGTCATGTTAAAAAAAAACAAAGGAAAAAATGAAAATGGAAACTCAAGTAAAATAAGTAAGATGAAAAAAATGATTGTATTTCTTGATTATACACCTGTACTATACTGTATATCTCCTAGTCTATCTGTAGTTATACCCAATACAAGGGTTTTAAATCCGGGACATAAACGTAAAGATTCCATCGCTGTAGTCGGTACTGCGATAGAAGTCTGCGTTGTCTGGCTTTTCACGATCAGTTCTTTGTATTCGTTCGCGGTTGTGAAATAAATAAGGCCAATTTCTATGGAAGAATTATTTCCGTTTAATTATACTTTTACATGATGCTTTTGCACATAAAAAAGGAAATTGCCCTAAATATTATACTATGGTGGTAGAATGAAAAACCCTTTTTGGCGGGAAGAGAGTGGAGAAGTGATTCTCGATAACAAAAATGAAGGACAGAAACCACATGAAAAACGAGCAACGATAGTGGGAATACTTCTCGTGCTACACTACGAACAAGATCAAAGAGCTTTTCACTGAGAGTAAAGAATGTCAGAAAATCGATAATTAAGAATTTCAAGACAACTACTTTTTGTCTGAAATTCAAGTTGGCGCGAATCCTCTCCATAGGTCATGCAATCTTAACTGAGACCAACCGAAATCATATTGTGTCTGAAAATGAAATGGAACTGATACCAGGTACGAGGAAACGCAAAGAGTTGTAAAAAGAAACACTCGCGAAGAAACTCTTCGAATATTTCGCAGCTTCCACTGTATACGAATCTAACTTCGCAAACCTCGCCTGAGACTTAGGAATTCGGCCAAGGAGGATGTATCCTTGTTGAACGAGTGTTTTTCCACTATGAAATTTTTCGCGTGACGAGCATGTAACTGAAACCCGATACGACTACAGGCAGTTTCATAAAATTTGCAAGAAGTGAGACTAGCGATGCCCGACCAGGAGATAGGTGAACGCAAGGTACATACATAACTCTGACTGGAAATGGAGTGCGGAAGTAGCGTAGATCGATGGCGTCTGGTGTGCACAAGGGTAGCACTAGGTTTTCCAGGCTACTCCACGCTACTCAAACCCCACTCCGGTATGTTCCACAGCGTGGGAAGTAGCACCCACGAACCGGTAACGTGACAGCCGCCCCAAGCTGAATACCACAACGCGACCTCTGGAGCCTCTCGACTTTTAAATTGACTTGGCTAACCCCGAGCTACCCCTAAGTCTCTGGCTCTTGTGCCTATCGAGTCAGGAATCGCTAATCTGTTGGAGAAGTTCAATTATAGCCCGAGCAGAATGACAGGCCACCTTCATGATGAATAATGACATTGATGAAGGGTCTCTAGCTTAATATGAAGTCTGCAGGCTGCATTAAGAATTTCATAATATATAACTTTATATAGCTGTATGCCAGATCCAATTGTGAACTGAGGAAAATGGGGATAAATTCAGTCAGCCTGTGGGTATGCGGATTTCTTGCGAAACTCATTCAACCGGGAATAAAAATATATCCTAATGAACGGAGGTGGAAAAATGAAGGGAAATGTGCGTGCGTGCGTGCGAGGGAGAGGGAGAGAGGGAGAGAGGGAGAGAGAGAGAGAGAGGGAGAGAGAGGGAGAGAGGGAGAGAGGGAGAGAGGGAGAGAGGGAGAGAGGGGGGGGGGGGAAGAGAATGGAAAAAAGTTACACAGCATTAAGAGTACAGCCTATTCCGCATTTTAAAAGTTTGCCTTTACCCAACAAATAAAGCCCCTGAGTTAGGTAACTGCTTGTTACTGCGTAGCAATTGGAGTTATATGGGTCATTCAAGGACGAACCTCAGCGCCTTGTTCAAAGAAAGGATTTGTTACAGCGGTTAAAGAAATAAAAGTATATGCTAACGTAATACAACGCAATACAAGTTTTTGGTACTTTTATATGTTCAAGTGTGAGAATAATCAACATATTAAAATAATAAATACAATTTGATTCCACTAGAGAATTAATAAATATCGTTGAAATTTTGAATGTATTGATTTGCCATAACCTATAACTATACATTCATTTTCATTACAGTTCCATCAATGTTTTTACCTTCGTTATTATGCATCAGAGTTCCAATAAACAATGAATAATGGTTCATAATACTAATACTTGCATATCTTAAAATCGCACGTATTTTATCTTGAGCAAACACCAGCTTTCAAGGGGATATGAACAAAACGCTTAAACCTACTAACGAACAAAGCTTTACTACTACATTCCAAGTTCACTAGGAAATTTACGCTAAGAAGTTATATGAGAGTCAGAGGGTTATAACGTTGTACTCCGGAGAGTATGACGACGGCGTCTCAAGAAGGTATTCGTAAGAATTTGTAGCATTATATCGACCCTGTTCGAAAATGCTTATTTTTTGTCGTTATTTTAATGATTGCCATTTCAAAATTATTGCAAAATATTATATGTATATACATATATATATCCGAGACCTTGTTGATAAGCCATAATGACTCGCATACTAGAAATGGTACCCGCTACCAATGGAAACGCTACCCCTTTCGGCCCTTCAGGCCGCTTTTCGCCGCCCTTTTCATACTTGGAGTTCATACAATCGATGTTATCCAACGCGCATCTTTCTCTATTTCCATGTTGGAGCCAACCTAGTGATATGTATGTACACCCTATTAGCAATAGTACTTATTATGCTGTATATGTATAACCTCTTCCCTTTTAGGTACCATCAGCAAAAAATGGCAGGGTGGCAGTTTTATCATTTCCTGAGTTTTCTGAAGTAGCTCACTTTTATGCGGTGTATCGCTTACTTATTGAACTATTGAATACAGCCAAGATTGATGTGAATCAAACATTCGACGATTCGCAATTCATTGATGGAAACGTTATTTGTGAATATACGTAATTCCCAATAACTCTTATCTATGTAGGCATGCAAAGCAGTCTGCAGTTTTTGATTGCAAAAATGCCAGTGGAAATCGACCTTTTTCTTTAGAAATTAGGCTTTTGACTAGTTGACGAAAAAAAAGGTGTAGTTTCTCCATATTGGAAATAGAGGGAAAGAGCATTATATTATTTATATTGGGTGCTACGCCATGCAAATTTTGCAAATATGTATATAAGAATAACAGGAAGAGGGAGTATATACGTAATTAATGATTTTTCTTTGTTGTTTTGTTTGTATGCAGAATAGCGGTGATGGAATCATCTGTGACGAAACGCCAAGCGATGTCAAAATAATCAACTGTCAAATGTCAGCATGACAGTCAAGAGAATCAGTCTCTTGCACCAAAATCAATGGTGGAACTTTTTAATCGGTTAAAAAAATTAATACACATTATTTTTTCGATAGAGTCACTTAAATAATGTAAACGATGGACAAGCATTATTGTGAAAACATTCTAATAACCTCTTGACTCACCAGATACGCAGCGACTCGAATGAAAACAGCTGAGGTCCTCCAGTCACACTGGTTCGCGTTCCGGCATTCCTCTTGACTACTGAACGTAATTGATTATCAAGCCGCAGCAGTATTTAAAGCTTGTTCTTTTAATTCTCATTTCAAATTCGTTGTAATTAAGCAGATAGTGGCTGGTCAGTCTTTTTCACAAGTTAATTTTGCCAATGATAATAAGTCAATATTCAGAAAGGTCTGATATTCGAATTATAAAATTTTTGTAAATATCTTGCAAGACTAAATTCATGTGTTGAGTTTTGAGAATGTAAATTTGAAATATAAATATTTCATTAATAATATCGCATTTAATAAGTACATATAATAGATAATAATGTGAAAATGTTTCATAAAGAAAAGGCAATTTTATATTGCATTCAGCGTATTTAATGTATACAACATTTACATAAGAGGAATATACATTTAATAGATTGCTCACTCTAAAAATGTTTCCCTGCCAAAAATAGAAAGATTTACAAAGAATTAGGCACCTATAGGTGACTACAGTATCAAGATTGACACTTTACAAGACAAAGGGTGCATATAATATATATTAGTAATATTTTAACAACCAGCTGCCTTCTTGAAGCGTGCACTGATGTCACACCAATTAGCAATGTCGAATATTGCCTTAACATAGTCAGGACGAACATTTTTATACTGCAAGTAATATGCATGTTCCCAAACATCAATGCCAAACAAGGGTACCAAACCAGTAGTAGCTTGCAGAGGATCTTGATTGGCACAGGTTGCAATTTCTAATCTCTTATCCTTCGTATTATAACCCAGCCAGCCCCAGCCAGAACCTTGAACAGCTACAGTGCTCTCGGACAGTCGCTTCTTGAATTCCTCAAAACTACAAAAATCTTTCTCAATCTGTTTTGTGAGAGCAGCTAAAAAAGATGTTTGAAAAAATCATTCAAGAAATGAATACTATTTTTCTAACCCTGAAAACCTACCATCAGGTTTACCACCATTTGGAGATAAGTTTTGCCAGAAAATAGAATGATTGAGGTGTCCACCACCATTGAATTTCAATGCTGGCGCCAGAGCAATTTGAGTATTCACATCTCCCTTGCCTACAGCTTCCTTCAATTTTTCTTCAGCAATGTTCAGATTATTCACGTACGTAGCATGATGCTTTGAGTGATGCAACTCCATAATTTCAGCACAGATAATAGGCTCCAATGCTCTATAGTCATATGGCAATTCTGGGAGTGAATGTTTCTGCCTAACAATGGCATCTTTCCTGCGTCTTGAAATCAAAGGAAAAAGTAGAATGATATATCATACTTCTGATACTACTGGACTAAGTCCATATGAAACCATGACATTAAATGCCAAGCACACACATATCATAGTAAAATAATTATAATTAAAATACCTATACAAAATTCATATAAATCGGTTTTATTTCTGTAACTAAGAGAATGAATACTCTCTCTATATGTAATAGGTTACAATTATATAATGTTACTTCTCTAATAATGTTAACTAAAAGTATGGAAATTTAAAACTCACAGAGCGGAGGAAACGAGAGCTCGTCTAGCTGCGAACATCTTTATTGACTGTCTCAGCTTGTATATACTGTTTGATGAAGAAAACTGACAAGAAATTATCAAAGCGCTGAAGTTCAGTTGACGCAGTTATCCACCGGCTTGCAGAGATTGCGTAAGGAACGGTGGAAATGGAATCTTTCGATACCTTCTTTTAAAATTAAACCTGTATGTATTATACAGAAAAAATCCGTTCATATAATGCGTACCCGAAAATTATGTAAATGCTTACAATAATTTTTCTTCTACATGATACTTTTGCAATATGTTAAAGTTCTAATACAAGTACTATAACATTTGGCAAATTACGATAATTGGCAATTTTTTATGCGCTGTAAATCAATTTGCAGGACATTCTAGCGCTTTTGTCCTTCATGGAGTCAGCGTTGAACTATTCGAATGCTTAGATACTGAAAAAAGGTAAGAGAATAATAGATAAAATAGGTGATGAGAATAATAGGTGTATTTTGCGACGTGTGATAAAACAATAGTCACCATCTTAGTGGGTGAGAAAAAAATAATGACTAGTATCAATCGATATTTGTTTTCCCGAGCACTCTGCGAATATACCACCTTTTAATATTTTCGTTATTCACATCGTTATTCTGAACATGTGTCAAATAAATGTATGATACGAAGTGAACTGTAAATACTTTGAATAAGACTAGCAGTTTTAAATTTGCTTTGTTAATCAGAGGCCTTTCTTGACAGACAAATATATTTATCCAAAGTGTTTACAGTTGACTTCGTATCAATATATTCGACACATGCTCAAACTTCGATTTGAATAACAGTATATATGACGAAAAAAAATTGCTTATGTCAGTACGTCCTCGAACAAACCAAATTAGTCGTGATCAGTCGCTATTATTCCGTTCATTCAGTGCCATGGCGACTACTGGTTCCTTAAACGTTACAACACGCGTTAGTTATTCTCGTACATTTTTCCATTGGGCACTCAGATGGTTCAACACGGACTTCACGGAGGACGTAAGCGCTATCATGTTTTTCAAGTTGATGTACAACCCATTTAGAATTGCAATTACTTGAGATTCTTATAATAATGACCGTTATTTTCAGACATCGGTGAAGCCAGATGCTCCAAGTTTAATTTGTCTCTTACAAGCAATTGGTTTCAAGTTACGTGAATTTGAAAAATTTGAGAATGCCGAAGGTAAAGAGAGCAATCCTAAGGAAAAAGAGTTGCGAATTATACTCGAATGCGGAAGTTCAAAAATGAAAGCCATTTTGGAAATGGACGACGTTAATTGTCAATGTCCACATCCTGACGAGGCCAAGGATGGATCATTTTGGAGTATTAGTGGTACAGGACCTATGGGCAGTATGGTTTGTTATGAAAGTTGTGTACAATTATGTTAAAAAAGAGTATTATGCAGTATGATAATAAATTGATCTGAGAATACTATATTTTTAGGATAGCATTAATAAAGTGGAAGAAACAGGAAGTAACTTACTACCAACAGTTCCTAAAGGAATGAATGAAGTCTTGCGCGATGTCAGCTACAGGCTATTTAAAATGATTAGTAATACTGCAACGGATGTCAATCAAAATTCGCAGTCAGAGCTGAACGATTCTGCGTTACATGATGTCGGTAAACAAGTATCTCCTGACGGAAAGGAAGGCATGACGAGAAGTTACACTCAGCCCGAATTTAATACGGCAAAATGTGGAAGTTCAAAGTATTTGGCTATTCCCCTGAGTAAAGAAATCAATACTGATTTCCATTCTAAGAAACTAGCTAAACAACAGAGCTCTAGAAGTTCTTCAAACTCTGATTTGAATAGTGGTACCGCGGTAAGTGAGTTTTACGCAATATAACATCATTTAAAGAGATTCAAAATCGTCACTTTACAGAAACTACCGTCGAATAAAATTGCCGAAAATGTAAAACCTGTATCCAACAACGTAAAAACTGATTCAAGATCCACTTCGCCTTCTACTAAGATCCGTCAAACTTTAACCCGACAAAAAACTTGGGATTTGGATATGGAGACTGAGAATATAGAGTGTGAACCACGACCTTCGCCACCAAAAACTGCTAGTACGCCTGTCTTATTTAATCAACTTTGCAATTCTTTGGGACATATATCTTTACAAAGTGATGAAGAATCTGCATTGCTAGAAATCCTTCTAAAGACCCGCGATAATCTCGAAAGAGCGTTGAAAATGTTAGTACGCGATGCACCAAGTTCCAATTCTTCAACCCAAGGTAAGCAAACGGACAGATAATAGATCTTGAATTAAAATTACTTATTTAACTATGGAGGTATTTGATTTTATTTAGGGCAAGATGTTTTTATTAAACCAATAGCACCGCCGAAGAGTACCAGCTTACGAATTAGTCCGAAATACGATTCTCGTCCGAGTTCCAATAGTTCCTTATCATCTCGTACGTCGCTCCGATCAATTTCTGGATTGCAAAAGCCAACAGTTCGCAGAAGCATCGGACCCTCGTTGCCTGTCGAGAAAGCTGGAACAGCTGACTTAAAAAATCCTGTCAGAAGAAAAAGTTTTGGAATGTCACCGAACACTAGAAAATTATCTAAGCATGGTAGTGGTCTGACGAAATTAAGCTTCAGTGCAGCATCTTCCGCTTCATGTTTGAACGAAAGAGTAATTGTATCAGCTAAGAGGAGAATTTCACCAGATCCAAAAAGCAATCTACCGCAAATTCAGAAAACAAACACTTCAAACAATACTACAGTATTAAAAGCATCGTCAAAGATAGATAAGGCGACACCAGGAACTAGTAAAATAACTGGAGGAAAAGCTTCGTCCTCGAAATACGGCTTTATTGGAAAGAAATTGTAAGTTTATATAAGTACGAATTCTGAAATTACTAACTATATGCATAGTGGCTGGCCACAATTCATATAAAATACTGTGTCGCATCATTTTAATTTATCTATTATATTCTTTAAAAAATATTGTTATGAATTTCGACTAGGATTTCAGACAATATAACATTCAAAAATCATCTTTATGATATGTAAAAGACAACTGCTATTCAATTAAACCATTTATAGATGATTTTTGGACATTGTGTAAATATTTATTCGCATAACTATACCTTTTCACACTTAGAAACATAACCCTTTTGTATCTTATGAAATTATGTCTGTCATAACACAGCACACGATCTAAAATTGAGAAAGATCGTTGCGCCGTAAAGCAAATTATATCACTTGTTATTAAGCAATACAAAATATATACGAAATATAAGGATGTATCTTTCATTTTTTCTGCATATCTGCTATGTCTTTTTTACCGAAAGGAAGTATGTTCTTTTTTTGTCTCGATTGTATTTATCTCTCTCTAGCAGGCCAGTACTAGAAATACATACCAGTATACAGATAATCTGATAATTAACACCAGATTCACTAATTTCTAAATTTGTTTCTCAGTTTATACATTTATAATCCATTGACTCTACGCATACGGATAGAAATGGAGGTTCAGCAAAGTTCGACATTTCAACGCGAAGTGGCGAGTGGTTGTCGGACTTGCGCACTATTGCATTGACCGGATAGTCTCAAGTCGCACGCAGTTACTTATATTGGTTGTGTGGTGTGTAGTAGCGCAACTCATTGAAACAGTCGTGTTATGCGAGTGGTGAGTCCGAATAATGTGGACTCGGCGTACGGATTGAACGGAAAATTCGTCGATCCTTGCGCGCCAGAAAATCTTGGTGACGTCCCGCCATTAAAAAGGTAGAGATTGTGGATGAAATGGCCTTTTACATCAGTCATAGAATAAAAGTCGAGTGTTTCGGTGTAAGAGTAAAATTAGAGCACAGTGTGGCGTTACGGGACATTAGACTGTCTGTAGAACAAACTATGAAGTACAATAGTGCTGAAATAGTTGGCGCATATCCAGGCGGCTTTTGAGTATCTTGCTATTTTGTAATTACATAATTTTGACGCGTTCTTTTACTTGAGGACGTTGCACTTGGAAATGTAACAGAGAAACGATTGGCCCTTCTCTCCGGCGGCGCCCGACATGTTGGATTAATGGCGTCTCTTTTACTTGTGCATTCGATCTTTTTGGAATATTTTGAATATCTTGTAATATTCTCTGTGCTGGTTTCACGGATTCTCAGAACGATTTTTATTTTATCGGTGCTTTTTCGTAGTACAATGTTCACAAGAATTTTATAACGTGTACTCCGATTGTACATGCATGTAGTGAATCGGAGTCCTTTGGTAGTGTCTGAACTCAAGTGCACCGTACGTTATGCTGAATATCATTTAATATGTATTTTACATAAAATTTCTATTTAAATTGAGTGCAACAAAAAATGATTAAAGTTTTCGTTATACCGTTTATGGTCGATTGATATAATTGTCACATCACATGGAAAAGAATGTTAAGAGAACTTAAATTATTTCAGTAAGATTCGTGATTATTGGAAACTAGATACTTTTCCTTACTGATCTTAGTAAATAAATATTATTATATTTGTGATTTACGTATTTGGATTAATATTCTGTATTATGATTCCAGACAGATGTCTGTCGTCCAAAGGAATACTTGATCCTAAGGAGATCGGGATTGGGCTAACCCTAAGCATCTGAAAGTACTTTCTGCAAGATATACAACAACTATTCGTGGATTGTGGAATTGCACAATGGCAGAAGAAAGCAGTGAGGTCAAGTCGGCTGGTCCATCCTCACCACGGAGTCCACAGAGCAGTGGTGCTACCAGCGGTGCAAAGCCCAGCAGTCCACGGTCGCCCAGACAGCCACGCAGGTTGAAGTTAACGGATCAACAATTGGATGGTCTGACAAAGGACGAATTGGCAGCCAAGTGGCGTGAACAGGACTTGTATGTGGAGTGTCTAGAGGCACAGGCGGCAGCCCAGGAAGGTACTGAGATCACATGAGTGAGGCCTTCACTTCACTAGCCCACATTTCTTAACTGCATTTCTAAACTGAAACAAATCCAACTGATCTGAAGTCTCACCATTGAGGCAAGACTGGTAGAGACGCTAAGCGCACAAGGATGAAATACTCTTTCTTGCCCAGTGTCTAGAATTAGTTTAGTTTATATTTATGGATAGTTAAGTAACTAATAAGTAAGTTATTTTAAATCTCATTGTTGGAGTTACCCAAATGATTGCAGTCGATCTAGGCTTGCCCCAACAACATCTATCAAGATGTTTGGTTGTGGCATGCCATTCATTGTGCAATCGTGATAAAGTGTCATCTGCAGTGTTACCTAATTGCACAAGTATGACATGTGGTGTCTTAAAAAAGGAATGTTTGTCATTCGTGTTAAATTGTGTTTTATAACTGGTGAAAAATTGCTGAATTTCTTATAATTTTATTTTGTGTGTGAGATGGATTATTTCTCCTGAAAGATGCCTATGAAAAATTGCGTGCTTCACCCTGAAATTTTCATTACTGATAAATGTGCTAAATTCTAAGGGAGTGTTGTGCGGTACTGATAAATTAATCTGAATTCTTTTGTGATAAAAATGCAATGAGTAGTGATTGGTGTAGTGTTCGCATTTAATGCGTATTTTATTTCATGCTGGCATGAGTGGTTCACAAAATAAAAGGACTGTGCAGACCCAAGTGTACAATTTCTAGAAGATTTGAGAAAAGCCACGAACTCAACATGCTGCTTAAACATAACCGCAACATCATTTAGAAGAGAACCTGAAGGACTCAATTACCTTCGATGACAAATGATTCCCAGACTGGAATAAGAATGTGCAAAGCTGCTATCCTATCCTACCGAAGAAGAGTTCCTTTTCCAGTCCAGTACTCTTTTGACAGGGTAAAAATAATCCCAAAAATCACAATCCCAAAATATTCTACATCTCATTCCTACCAATAACAATCTTATTATCAATATGCTAATCGACAAAACTATCCAATACCTACCCTATCCTTGAGAAATAAAAAATTATGAAAAAGAGTTGACTAATAATAGAACCACAGAAGAATGGCACAACAGCTCTAACAGATGTAACATCAACTAAGTGGACCACATACAAATTGGCTTTCTGAAAACTTCAGAAGAGAGCGTAACGTCAGAACGCGTCTTCTCGGTGGAAGCACAGTACTCGCAAACGGCATCCGGCCCGACGACTTCACGACAGATCAAAGTATGCGTCAGTTAACGAAGTCAGTTGTCAGGCAGTCAATATCACTATTTTTATGAATGTCCCTTATGCGTGCACATAGGACACGAGAGTAGATTCACCAATACCACTTTCTCCTACGAGCAGGTGATCATTCGCAATTCGTGATTTACACACAGGGGATAATTCTGTGCCATAATAGCAATTACGGAACCTAATACTTAGCACATATAATTTAATATCTCTATACTCCGTAAAATATAAAATTCTCCATGCTGCTTGTAAATTTACATGTATTCAGTAGCGTTTAAGATTTTCATAAACAGTCTGAAAAATAATATGCATTAGAGTAATGTATTATTGGAAATAGTGTATTATTGTGTTGACTAATAATTTATAGTAATTTTACAAGAATCATGGAATTTTTTAAAAATACATTTCTCAATTGTGATTAGAAGATGCATGAACTATCTTGTTATAGGTGAAGTAGCTTCGCTGCGAGAATCCGAGGATAAGTACAGGCAGCAATATGCGGAAGCGTCACATAGAGAGAAGATTCTGGTGAGGAGGTTAGCCTCTAAAGAACAGGAATTGCAAGAATATGTTGTATGTGTTTAATCTGTTATCATTATACTATATAGAGTATGTCTTTGGTATGATATACAGTTTTGTAGAAAGTGTGTGTTACTTTTTCTAGAATCAAATATCTGAAATGAAAGCCACCCATGCACCAACTGCTGCAGCATTGAGAACTGCTCTGTTGGATCCTGCTGTGAATATTCTAATTCAGAAACTTAGACAAGAATTGGTTACCACCAAAGCTAAACTCGAAGACACACAGAATGAGCTTAGCGCCTGGAAATTCACGCCTGACAGGTAACTAAATTGATGAAAAGAATATACATAAAGCCCGCGTTACTTTCCCACTAAATATGATACTATGAATTTTTCATTGAATTATTTCAGCAACACGGGCAAAAGATTAATGGCAAAGTGCAGGTTGCTATACCAGGAAAATGAAGAACTGGGCAGAATGATTGCAAGCGGTAGAATTGCTAAGTTAGAGGGTGAACTGGCACTTCAAAAAAGTTTTAGCGAAGAAGTAAAGAAATCCCAGTCTGGTACGAATAATTCTCTGTATACTTTTATTACACATAGATTCGAGTGGTTGAACAAACTACGACATGTTATCATTTGTTTTTCAGAGCTCGACGAGTTTCTCCAAGACTTGGACGAGGACGTGGAGGGTATGCAGAGCACGATATACTTCCTCCAACAGGAATTGCGTAAAGCGCGTGAATCAGTGACTTTATTACAACAAGAGAACGCAGCGCTTAAATTGAATCCTGGTGAAAATAATTTGACGAATGGTATGTCGCCTCACACGCCACCGATCAAGAAAGAGGAACCAGACGACGGAATGGGGATGGAAGTGAAATCAATAAAAACAGAAGACAGTGACGTGTGCAAAGGTGCTAGGACTCCTCCGTTACCAGCTGAGGGTTCCCCCCGAAGTGAACGTGCGAGTGTTGAAAGGACGGAACGAACAGAGCGTAGGCTTAGCCCACCGGAGCAAATCGACGAGAGTTCGAGCGATTCTGCAGCTCTCATTATAAAGGTGGAAAACGAAGAGCTAAGTGAGCGAGAAGAGGAGGATGAGGAAGAGAGTCGTAGTAACAAAAGAACATTGAGGACTAAAAGTAATAACAGAAATAGTAGTGGTAAGACAAACGGGGAAGAGGTGTTAACCAGAACAACCAGGGGAAGGGATAGGACAAAAAGGGATAAAAGTGGACCTAGTAGTGATGAGGAAAGAGTACATAAGAAGAAAAGACGCGAGAGTGTCCTCTCGCTTGATTATAATGAAGCTGACGACGATGCTTTGGTACTGACCAATGGCGAAACTCTACAGAGCGATCCTGAATGAATCCATTTAACGTCTTCCCAATGAGGTATCCTCGATTATACCACGTTAACGGGGACGATTTGGATCATGAAAAGAAATTTTACTGTCGGACAAAATCTAGTTTCGTAATTTGTACTTTTCACTGGACCGTATGTGGACTATTTTTTAAAAGCATATCGCAGAGTTTTCCACAAGAGTTTAAATTCGATCGACATTAAACGATTTGCAGGAACAGTTAAAAGGTACGTACGATGCGGCAGTATAATATAGAATACGATAAACGAAAAAGATAAATGCAATTATTATTATACGCGCGTGGATCTAAAAATTCGTAATATGTCAAGCGTACGTTATGGAAATATAAGCTGGAGATACGGACGTATATATATTTTTTGTATTTGAAAGCAGCTGCAATCACTTTCCTTCTCGTTGGCCAGCGTCGAGTATTAGATTGCCTGCTAAAGGATAGCTTCCAGGCACTAATGTGAAAATATATCCTTTCACCCGTGTATAATATATAAATAATAATATAATTACATATATGTATGGAACATTTCTATAAAGAAAAAAATTAACAAATGCATAAAATGTACTCTCCAAATAATGTGTATTATAAAAACAAAAAAGCATTGGGATTTATAATTAGCAAAAGAGTACTTGTATCCGTGCGTTAAAAATTCAGAACAGGCAAGAAATAGATGGTTTTGAAGTGTGTGTAATGTGTTAACTATATAGCCTTACACACATCACACTCAGTAATTTACATTGGTATCATTATTTTTTGCAGACTAAAAACGATTGTACAAAGGCGTTTACATTGCTATTTTATATCATCCGCATATTAAATATATGTTTGTTTTTATATCGTCCCCATTTTCAGAAATGTTTTCTTTTATCATGATCGTTTTGCCTATTGTAAAATATATATTTTCAAACATTTTCTGTGCTTATTATTACCTGCTTCGTGTTTTACAATTCAGATGCTTTTTACAGGTCTTATGTCATGCTCCAGACATTTTTATATAGATAATCGTTTACGAAATTTAACTGAATTCTAAGGAATGAGGTTACTAAGGAAATCAAACGGATCAAACCAAGGGGTTGACACTGCAATGGGCTATAGTGAAACATAGAGTAGTGATATAACCTCCCGATCAGATGGCGTTGCCGCTCGTGCTAACAGTCTACAACACGGGAGTGCCGTGTCTTCAATAAGTGGTCTGTGGATCAAACTTCATGTTGTGCATGTTTCTTACGCAATTTTCAATCCCGCGACTAATTGTATTGCTAATATGTCAGATTATATCTCGACAAAACGCCCTCTACGCTGACTTTCCGAGAAACTTCATAATCTCTGCTTTCAAAATTGTCAGAATCAGTGAGAATATAACCTATGTTAATAGACGACAAATCTTGAAATTTTTTCTTGTCATTGTCAGTATAGCATACGTTGAGTATTAATTGGATAATGGCTATGCGTGTAGCAATATTGGCTACTAGACTCATTAGGCCCACATATAAAAACAAGCGTATAGTATTTAGATATATGAGTACTACTTGTGATCATGGAAAGAGTTTATTTTATCAGGAATATGGAGAGCCAATCAAGGTCCTTTCTATGCAAGAAATACCATTAAAGGAACCTGAGGATAATCAGGTAATTATAGAATTTTGTTATTAAGCTAGTTAATTGTTGCTAACTGTTGTCAAAGAAGTAATGAATGATTTTATAAAAAGTGATCTTTTGAGTGTCAGAACATGTACCAAGGTTTCAGTGAAATGGCTCTTGGCACCGGTAAACCCTGCAGATATAAATACTATCCAAGGAAGATATCCAAGTAAACCTGCGTTACCAGCTGTCCCAGGTAATGAAGGTGTAGGAGAGATAATAACTGTTGGGTCGAAAGTACAGGGTTTAGAAGTAGGAGACCGAGTGGTACCCAATGGTGTGAATATGGGGACATGGAGAACACATGCAGTGTATAATAAGGATGAAGTTTTGAAGGTATTTCTTTAGATTAGAACTGTGGTTGTTCTATACACTGATAAATGCTTGGTTTATAGATTCCAAAAAATATAGGGATAGTGGAAGCTAGTATGATAAACGTTAATCCTTGTACAGCATATAGAATGCTGAAAGATTTTGTCCCTTTAAAGCCAGGTGACACAGTTATACAAAATGGTGGAAATTCTGCCGTGGGTCAAATAGTTATACAATTGTGTAAAGCATGGAATTTAAAAAGTGTCAGTATTGTTAGGGACAGACCTGAAATTATACAACTCAAGGTGAAGTATACTGTTGTATAATTGATAGAAACAATTGTTACACAAATGGAAAATTATCAACGTTAAATATTACTCAGGATCATTTGAAAAGTCTCGGAGCTCATGAAGTGTTGACTGAGTCTGAACTCAGAAAAACAGAAATCTTTAAAAGTAAACAATATTTGCAACCGAAATTGGCCTTAAATTGCGTCTGTGGTCAAAATGCATTAGAAGTGTTGAGACATTTGGATCATTCTGGTGTAATGGTGACATATGGTGGAATGTCCAGAGATCCTCTTACTGTACCAACATCCGCGTTAATTTTCAAGGTATTTTTTAAGTTCAAAAAGATATGTAATGAAATTCATAATGATGAACTTTTCATTATTTCGTAGAATATAACTATAAAAGGTTTTTGGATGACAGCTTGGACAAAAGCACATATGGAGTCGAAAGAACGTAATGAAATGTATAACGAATTGGAGGAATTAATTAATACAAAAAAATTGCAAGCCCCACCATATAAACTGATTTCATTTGATAAATTTCAAGAGGCTATACTCAACGCTCTCAGTATTGATGGTAAAACGGGATTAAAATATATTTTAGATATGACTCAGAAATAAGGTATGGACATTTTATACATTAATACGAATGTCTCACAATCGAAGCATTTAACATTCGATTTTTAATATGTCTGATTATATAAGTATCTGCAGCTGAATATTGCATTAGTTCTAAATAAAACTGTAGGCTTGCTCTTTAAAAATATTAACAAAATTACTTTTATAATTTAGGAAACCGTTTATTGAAAACATTGTATGATTTGCAAGCACAAAGAATAAATGTATAATTTATACTGGACGGAGTAGTCTCACGTCTTATTAAATTCTAACATAAAGACAGTTATTCTATTTCATCTAGAAGGTCGAGGAGGTTCATATTGACTTTAGTTTCATTTTGGTCATCCTCAAAAAAGTCAGCATAAACGTTATCGAGTTTTGCTTTATACTCTTCGTTCTGTTTTACTTTTTCATTTGTTGTCAATTCCACATCTAAGTTTGCATTAGGTTCATAATTGTCATTGTTTGAATCCAAGTTATCAGTATTTTCAGTGATAAATAAATTTAATGTAAAGGGCCTTTCCAATGCTTCTTCAGTGCCCAATTGAGCAGCAAGCATACCAAGTTCAGCTTTGGTACCACAATCCTTAGCAAATTGTAAATTATGCTTCCCTGATTTTGGCGGCATCTCGCACGATGAAGAATATCTGCAAATATTTATTTAAAAACTCGTAATGCATATAAATAGACAATTGAACACTTTGATACGTACATATTTTTCCCCAGTGACGTAGCACGATCACCAAACAGATCAAACGAACCGACAAATCTGCTGTCACCGTCGAATCTATTTAATTTTAAATCTTTTAAAGTATCTCTGAGCTCCTTATAATCCTCATTATAATTTCGTTGAATATGATTAAAACTAGTGTCATTATTTTGCAAACCAAGTCTCAGAAGAATAGAGACTCTAACTTTATAAGTATCTAATTCTTCCAGACATTCCTTTCTAGCTTGCCAAACGTCCTCCATTGTCATATTTCCATATAACTAAAATAAAACTTTTAGGAATATCTTAAAACATTAAAAATTGTATTCAGCAGTGCAATCCTTACATCAACAACCATTTGGTGAACCAAACCAACGCATTCTCTGGCACTTTCATCAGTAACCATGTCTCTCGTTGCATCTAAATGATTGAGAGTGAGCAAAATGACTTCCCTAGGTCCAGTAGCAGCAGATAATTGATATTTAACCATCATAATCATCAGATCGAATAATTTATCCATACTATCTTTATCTAGTCTCATTATAGATGATAAGACAACTTGTTCCAAAGTTGTTCGAATACGTGGAATGCCAATTAATGTTGTTTTGTCGAATATTGATGATAAAATTTGTGGATTCAATAAAGCGCCGGTTACATCATCCAAGACTGTAAATCACAATTTAATGTGGAAACATAATCATTGACATTGACGTGTGACTCGTAAAGTGCTGTAGCGTTTACACAGTAAGTGCAATTGATATATTTTCAATATTTTATCGACACTAGCCTTGGATAGTTTTGGTAAATTCTATTCTCTGGGCTTTCAATCTCTGCTGTAAAACGTACAACATCTCTCCTCCCATGTTTAAATACAGCAAAGGAGTCGTATATAATGACATTTTTCCTCTTTATGATTAAAAATAGTTGCACGACTGTTAGACGTCAGTATGACTGGGTAAGACATACTACCCTTCTTTTAGGGGTTAAAATATTGGCACATGCGCACTTTCTGTGGCTGGAGTAGAAAAAAGTGTACCTAAATGGAATTGGAAGTACTTGTATTACACGTACAGCTAATTAGTATTTGAAAGATATAATTTTACGAAATATGTATGCGAAAATGTATAAGACATCAGGATATTCTCAAGAGACATGGTGCAATTTTACATTTAGATTACATATGTATATGACGTATAATACACGTTGCCTATTATGATTTTATGTAACTGCTATATTTTGTGACTTATAACAGATTACATAATACTAATCCTATTACGAATTCAAATATTACTTAAATGAAGGATTCGTCATAATTTGTGAGTTACACCACTATTAACACCCTCAACCCGGCTCACATTTTGATGCATGTGCATGTGTATTAATATTAATATCATTAAGACAGTATGTGATAGACCGGGGGGTCAAGCCGAGTTGAACGTGTTAAAATTACTATTTCGCGTACTACATTATTATTAAATATGCAGAGATACAGTTGAGATCAATATTAAGTTCCTGTAATTCCGTAATTACTTTACACGGCTGTTACGTGAGCCAAACTCATCCTAGTATTCTGTATTAATCCATGTATGTATATGCTCGGAGCATTGCCTAAATACTTAGTTTGTTGATGGCGTGTTTTTCACGTTTATATTACAAAATTTGTGTAATTAAGTAAAAAAAGAAAGACAAAAAAGTTCTTCATGGGGGACCAAACCCGTAACCGCCAGCGGTGTAACCCGACAGGCTATTGACTCAATTAAATTTATAATAGTAATTCATCTATAATATCTCAAACTTTCTCTTTGAACCTCTTTCTTGGTCGTTTCAACGTTTCAATTATCAACGGGTTTCACCATTCATTTTTTAATGTTCGTTTTCGGCATGATAAAAGGTAAAGAGTGAAAACCAATATTTGTTTACATTTTTTTTAAAACTTTGAAATTTATTTGAATACAAATTTGTTGCGCATACGTCCATACAAATGATCAGGGCTCGACTAGACGAAAATCTTGCTGCCCTGCCTGCTTGTCGAGAACGATTTACGAGGGGCGGCCATTTTTTCCCCACCACAGAGCAACCATTCGTATTCACGCTTGCTGCAATATCGACTAGAACGATGATTGTGAGCTACGCAGCTACAGTGGAATCTGTAATGTCGACAGAGGCGATAATCACGAAATCCTACTCCCGGACTCGCCGCTACAATTTAGCGCCATGCTTTTGGTATCGCTTAAAACCGGAGCGTTGTGCATCTCTCTACTCATCTCTGCTAAAACCGTAGCGTTGTGCATGTCCCTGCTCATCTCTGTCGCGTGGGCCAACCTTTTATGCCTATTTATATTATACATTATTAGATCTGGCTCGTACCACAGATTCAGCACTTTCCAAAAAGTGCAAATTCTCATTGGATGATATTTTTAAGTAACCAATGAAAATCTGTACTTTCGAAAAGTGCAGAGTGTGTAGGTAGGAACGAACATATTATATACTGGTTAATAAATGTAGAACATACATTAATACGAAACAAGAACGTTTTGTACTTGAGGTGCGTTTTAAAACGTGAACTCTAGCAGCTATAAGACTGTTTTGTACCGACGCAATAAAAAGCAAGATGGAGCGAAATTAGATCTGCCCTGTGGAAAGTTTTAGAACACGTTTCCGAATAGTTTTGTGTGCTCGACGTGGCGAGTGATAATTGAGTAAAGTAGTTTAGTGAAGAAAGGAATTAATTATATACTTAAATTGTGTGTCTGGCAATTCCTAATTGTACATCTTTCACCAGATAACAGTATTAAAGATTATCAAGAAGTTATCTCTAGTCATGGATGAAATATTAGCTGTTTTAAGCATAAGAGTAACGAGTGCTAATAAGCAGCATGAACTAGGAAGTAAGATGGCTCGTATAAAGAATGATAATGAACGAATCGAATTTATACTTACGTTAATGAAATCATATGGTGTAATGCCTGAGGTTATTTCTGAACCAAAAGATAATCAAAAGGCTAAAGAATTGAGAGAACAGGGCAATAAAATATTTGTTGAAAGTAATCTTGGACCCAAGCAGTGCATTACGATCCTTGAAAAGTATTCCAAGAGTATTGCATATGCAGAGATCAATTCTAGAGAACTTGCTCTTGCTTATGCTAATAGATCTGCTGTCTTGATTAGAGTAAAAAAGTATGCTGAATGTGTCAAAGACATTGACAGAGCTTTAAAATTAGACTATCCTGATGATCTTAAGGCTAAAATATACTTACGGAGGGTAGAGTGTCTTACTGCTTTACAAAGCCCTGATATGCAAGCATCTTATGACGAAGCACAAGTTTGGTTGAATAAGTTATCTCTTGATGATCCAATGAAGAAGAAATTAAGTCATAAATTAAATGTATTGTATGGCCTAAGGGGTATTCTAGTATCCCCAAAGGAAAATGAATATCCTCTTCCAATATTAACGTCAAGAAATCCAGAAGTTCCTTGTGCTGCTGATTCACTAGCTGTTCAATATAATGAAATGTATGGCAGACATGTGGTAGCTACTCGTGATATCAAACCTGGAGAAGTCCTGGCTATAGAAAAACCTTATACTATGGTTTTAACACCAGAGAATGCTTTCACGCATTGTGCTAATTGTCTGAAAATATCCTGGGCTAGTATACCTTGTAATTACTGTACCAATGTTATGTACTGCTCTACGGCTTGTAAGAATGATGCTTGGGAAACCTATCATGATGTTGAGTGCCCAATACTTGATAGTTTATTGGCTTTGAGATACAGTTTGATGAGTCTCTGCAGTTTAAAACTTGCCGTCATGGCTGTGAGGCAGGCAAATGGTTTTGAGGCTTTGAAAGCTAGGCTAAAAAATATTGATGAATGCACAGGTGAACGAAAATATAAAAAGTTATTTACAGTTATCAGCTTGCAAAAACTAATAGTTAATTGTTTTAGATCCTAGAACAATTGGTTTTTCCAATGATGGGAAATTTTATAGTAACACATATCAGAGTGTCTATAGTTTGGTAACAAATAGTGACAAAAGATCAGTAGCAGATCTTGTTGGAAGAGGACTGAATGCAGCCTTCCTCACTTTTTACTTGGCAACGAATACCTCATTCTTCGGTGAAAAGCTTCCACGAGATTTAATAGGGCTTTCAAAAAACAAAAATGTTATATTTGTCGGAGGGTTGATTTTAAGACATCAGCAGATGATACCCAGTAATATACACTCTGTAAGTCTTATTTATGTTGTGCAGCATATGATTGATACCAAGATTACAAGTTTTAACTAGTAGCTCAAGAAAAGTTTCCCACTTTCTCAGTTCACTGAGGAACGAGATTTGGAAGCTGTTGAGCGTGGTGCAGCGGTAATGCCATTTTTGAGTTTACTGAATCACTGCTGTGATTCAAAAGTGACAAGAAACTCCACGACAGAGTTTATGGTTCTATATGCTTTACAACCTATCAAGAAGGGTGAGCAGGTAAAAAACAGAAACAGCTTGTACCATACCACAGAAATTGATTATTAACTTTCTTTCAGATTTTCGATAATTACGGCGTACACTATTCTTTAATGCCACGATTGGAAAGACAGCGAAAACTTTTTAAACAGTTCTTTTTCATGTGCGATTGCGAAGCGTGCCTCATGGATTGGGAAATGTACATGGATCAGCCAGCATATCATGTAAGTGAATTAAACATCAAACTATGATTTACTTTATTTCTCTGTCTTTTAAATACCTTTCAAATATTTGTTATGAAATCAGGCAGTAGTACCGGATAAAAAGAAACGGGCTAAGATACGAAAGGCTTTACAGAATCACTCAAAGTATATCGATCGCGTTACTGATGGGAACATCGACGACAAAAATATGTTACCCGATTTGTTAAAGATGATTGAAGTTTTAGCTGAAAATGTTCGGATGCCTTGTAAGGATATGAGCGAGGTAATTGAGACTGTGAAGCGCGTTTATGCACTAATGGGCAATAAATTTGATATGCCTAAATAAGACATAATTAATATCGTTTAATAGAGCTGTAACTGGATGCATATACTTAACTGATGTATCTATGTATAAGAAAAAAGGAAAAGTGCCATGCATCCATCTGTACAAAACAAACTCATGACATATGTATTTCACTGCAAATATTTATTTTGACAGCATTTTCTATATTAAAGTGATACCATCTTTTTAAACACTGTTGGTAAGATATTTGGTTATATATAAAAGGGCAAAACATTTTATATGTCACTCGATATATCTACTTAAAGAAGATTATATACTTGAATATTATCATATAAGTGTTAATTACTGTTATTCAAGAACATGTATGATGCTTATCTTTATTAACAATATTTCAAATACCATATTTTTGTAATGACGTAAGAGATATATTAGAGGTTTATAGTCATTAAAGCGGTTTTTATTGTTTGACATTAATTAATCTGCGTTCCATAAGTTTCTACATGATTAATTTTGAATGCGTGATGTCAAACACGATGTTAAAGACAGCTGGAGTTGTCGTGCCGTGCTCTTGCGCAATACAGTTTAAAAGCGTAACGCTATATTTTTATATGATACCGTTAATTAAAACTTTACTATTGAAAATGACAGTTTTATTGCCACATTTCTTAGTATCCTAAGGTAGAGTCATACCTAATAAATGGGTTCTACGTGAATGTATCTATACTCTTTGTAAAGTATGAAAATGCGTATTTAAAACCCACTTATGGTAATTTAGACACATCCGGAAATTTTGTGTCTAGCAGAAATTCACAAAATATGAAGGTAATCAAGGACAAAATTTCCATAATTTTCCGAAAAATCGACGAATTTTCCCCGAGAAGTCCATATTGAATATAGAAGTATTATGCCCAGAGTCATCTGTTCTATTTTTATTGGTATCTTCAGTTTCTTCTGTATCATGGAAAGTAATTCTCCCTTCGACATCAGTGTGAACTGGGCTATGTCTCTTCAGATATTCGATTATTGCGTCTGATTCGATGAGACCTATGAAAAAAGAAAGACTGTATAAGTCAATGGAATTACTTATGGCAAATTTCTTCACCTTCGGATAAAATTTATCCTGCGGATAAATCCCCAGCTAACCAATCATTTTCATGTTTTAGGAGTTTATGCGCAGGTGAAGAAATTAGCCATTACTGGTGCAATATAGAAGTGGCGATTGTTTTATCAGCTAATGCAATTTAATTGTGATGGGGTTCTGCATGATATACTTACCAAGATCTTTATACTCAAAACCATCGAGTTGTGTATATCCGTCACCACCTAGGTAAAGGAACGTAGGCATGATAACATTGTATGTCGAACTCTCGTCAAGATCATCATACTGAGGTACATCACAGGCGGCGCATCTGACTTTTACGGATACGACTCTACTATTTTCAGGTCGAGTCAGGTCATAGGTCACCTAAGCAAACGTATATATTATTTAACGACACAATGGACTATGTGTGCTTAAATATTTATCCGATCTTTAATAAAATGGATACCTGCAGTCCAGAAACTTGTAGGAAAGCTCCATTTAAATCACTTGTGGAATCAATTTCAAGCGTGCTTACACTCCATTCTAGCATTGATCGTATAGATGAGCCAGTCACGTTGACCATGAGAACTAAATTACCAAAGGGAAAAACCGCGAGAACATCCGCCATTGTAATCTAGATTTTGAAGTATGCTTCATCAGTACTATGGATAAAAAGTTAACAACAGTTTTTCATTTACCTGATCATTATTATCTCTGGTGATGGAGGTTCTGATCCCACCACCCTGTTGAATAGCAATGGCTGCATTTGTCCATCCGTCAGTGCCAGCATATTGTCTAGTTGCCTGGAATAGAATAAGGGTTCAGAAAAAGATGTGACACGTATGAGATAAATGAAAACTTGATGATCTGTGCTGCGCATAAACCATACATAGTCTACGTAGGCATCCGTTATCAGATTTCCCAAATTGCACTCGCGACTTCGGCAGGTCTTGCTGTCCCCATCAAGAAGAACACGAGTACTACCTACTACTATGTTTGCCAGATTATCTACTGCTCCTCTCCAAAGTTCCAACTCTGCTAAAACATCTGCAGCCTAAAAAATATATATAAGTTAAATAAACAATGGATAAAAATGTTTACTGATTTTGTACCTTTCTTAACATTACACAGCCTCACCTGTTCCACGCTGGCATCCAGCAATATGGGATTTCCTTCAATGAACGTAACTTCACCGTCAGCATCAAATTCAACCGAGAAATTTCCAACATATTTTGTATAAGCATAAGCTTGAACTACATATACTGTTCTGCCACTAGGTTGAGTCACAGCAGTGGGATAATATCCTTCAGGAATCTCAGAATCCGGACGGTCTCCAGTGTACAAGAAAGTGTTAGTATGTCCTCCAATAACTAAATCAATGTCTTCAACTTCAGCAGCAATTTTCTTGTCAGTTGCGTATCCAGAATGTCCAAGAGCAATGAGGATTTTGACTCCTTGAGCTTTAAGTTTGGCGGCTTCCGCAGCAATAGCGGTTACCTCATCCAGGAAAATGACATTTCCGGTCGAGGAGATGCTTTTTGTATCAGGAGTGAGATATCCAATAACTCCGATTTGAATTCCGTTCACAATTATTATAGTACTTTTAGCGAGTTTAGTGGCTTCTAGTTCAGGTTCTAAAGTTAGATTCAGGTTGGCAGCTAGGACAGGGAACCTTACATTTTCAATGAAGGGTATGAGACCACTGATGCCATCGTCAAACTCATGATTTCCTAGAGACTGAAAAGATGTTATATAATATTTTTAACGCTCATCGAAAATTGGAATAGATGTCTCATAAAATGTCCATTTACAATGGTTACTCACAACAGCGTCCGGGTTGAGAATATTCAAGAACCTGGCAACTATCTTCCACTTATGAGCATTGTACCATACGGTACCCTGATAAGTGTCACCTGCGTTTAGGAAAAGTGCTGGTTTACTGGAATTCCGAGCCTCCCTTACGACAGTTGCCACTCTGGCGAAACCCCCGTAACAACGTCCAGCTTCAGCATCTGATCTGAAGCAGGTTGAGGACAGTTTGGATGTCTGCACAAACCTGAAAAAAAAAACCGGTCAATTTTTACGATTATCCATTGGTCAACCAGTAGAGTCCTATTTCATGTGTGAAACTTATAAAATCATAGCAATTCCAAATTAATCTTAATAACAGATTATGAAGGGCTATACGTTACATTGTTTTTTTTAAAGAATTTCTTATCTATAAAGCATAATGTATTACCATTACGCTTCTGTTAAACCTGATAAAATTTGAATAGCTGCTGGGTAGGTGAATAATGAACGAACGTTACATAAACTTTCTTATCGATACACTGGATGGCATAAATGTGACATATAATGCAAGTAACATAGCATAACACTTGCAGTTTTCTAATTCAAATAAAAGAAATAATCTGAATGAATATTACCATGAGAAAAATATTGTATAAATTTAAAAGCATATGAAAAAATATCGATTACATATAATTTGAATAGTAACCCATTTAAATATCCCGCCACTACAATAAAATACTAATAAATCTTACCTCGAGTGCATATCATTTGTGTGCAAAATGTTAAGAGCGAATCCCCCATCGTCACTCGAAATTGGCGTAACCAAGAGACTGCCGATCGACAGGATCAGTGAAATACTTACAGTAAATCGTGCCATTGCGCTTTTGCGATCTTGCCTGGCGAACGATCAGTAGAATATTGGTACAGGTAAGTTAACGAACGTGAATTTACGTATAAAGTACAGATTAATCATTAAAACGACAGGCAAATCGCAGCATGTATTCGCTATAATACTTCCATGTAAATATACTTTGGAAACTTCGAAGACTATTTGAACACCTTTAAATTTTGCGATAATTATGGATATTCGATTTCTTATTTGTCGATCACGTGTAAAATGTGGATTGATGGTTATTATAAGTGTTATCGATTTATCGTGCGATAATAAAACCACTTTGAATATTGCACGTATTTTATCACGTCTACGATACGAGACATGTTCGCAAAATAAGACGAAGAGCGTGTTTGAGTTTTAGGAAGACTAAAACGTTATTTAAACTTTCGTCTGCCGCCTATAGTTTATATACGATTCTCCAATCATATTCGGATCGGCTCCGTTCTCAAGAATTAAAGCTTGGAGAGGGTTCTCGAAAATAGTTTCATAAATCCCTCCTCAATTTTAGCAATGAACTTTGAATTGATTTAATAAATCAAGTTTTTTTTCGGGATTTATGCTTCATTCTGAAATAACGGAACTGAGCCGAATATGATTTAAGAGTTGTGTATATTAATCTTCATTAATTATGATGTATAGCTTACACTGTAAGAAAGATCTGTTCTTTAATGATGGAAGATTAATCCTGTTCAGGCATGTTCTAACCAGCAATAAATAACTATGAAATATCTAGAAGCAGCTTTACACGTTCAAATAAGGTTGTAAACCACGATGAACATTGCTATGTTATTGCATGGATATGTAATTTATAAAATTGAATATATTATGTTACGCGACAGCTGATCAACGTTGCTTACTCGATATCTAAATAGTGATATTTTTTAAATAATTCTTGGAGAAGATTTTTATTTTTTTATTTTTCTCTGTCATTTTTCATATAATATGGTATTATGTGAAGCTTGAACTTTGTGAAATAATAAGCAACAGCAAGAAGTGCTTTATGCTGATTATTAAGTGATCTATACCGTGCAAAAATTTGGTAGAGCACATCGAGTGTCAGGAAAGGCGAGATCTTTCCAGATAGCACAAATTACGAAGACGTCAGTAAAACGTATTCAGAAGGTCTCGTGTCTCATTTGTTTTTGGCGTCTTTTAGACGTCTTACATCTAGACGACGTCATTTTGACATCGAGCGTCTATAAGACTGTCTAAATATAGCTTTTTTTTAAGTTGCAGATATTCCAGCGAAGTCACAACTATGTTGACTTATTGTGTACACAGTAGTAAGGAATTAATTATCTTTGAACTAGTGTAAAATTAGATTGCCGGTACATATTTTTACTATTATTTCTTTCTGTGCTAAAATACTTCAGCAGCTTAACTAATATTCGAAACAGGTATGCTGTACGTGAAATATTTTCATGTAATCGACTAGCAATACGTGAAATATGATAAAACTATTAAAAATTGGCTTTTAGATTCCTAATAGACAAATATGAATCTATCGTTTTACGGTATTTTGAGCGTAAGCGTTTCTCAGTTTCTCAAAAATTTTCGACTTAATATCGTATAATAGAGTCGTATCTGAATGCATGCAGATAGGTTAAATCCAGTAGGAGAAAAAAAGACAAAAGAACCATGGATCTATTTATAACTTCATCATCAAAAAAATATTTATTACTTCGTCATGAGTTTATTATATTTTATTTTAAATGTATATTTCTGACAGTATGTTTTTATTTAAAATTATTTAACAACTTTTTAAATGCTCTTGGTAAGATATTCGGTTACATATAAAGAGATAAAAAATTTGACATGTCGCTTCATATATAACCCTTAAGAGTTATAATGTTAAGAAAATTTATAATTCTTATGTATATATAAAATTCGTCAGATACGTTTATGTCATTGACATGGAAGATGTGGTATTGTTTTGAACTTATAGTAATTGAAGAAGTTCTTGTGGTTTGACATTAATTAATCTGCATTCATCTTAAGTTTAGACATGGTTTATTATGATTTTACCTTATGAAAAGTTACGTTTGAAATAGCCGAAGTTGCCATAACGTTCTCTTGCACAATAATATTTAATTGTATCCTGAGAAAAGGTATAACTTGTACGTGATGGTACATAAACGTATTCTACACTGTTTGTGAAGAATGAAAATGAGTCATTGAAAGCGACTTATGGTAATTTACGAATGTTTCCTCTCTCGCAAAAATTCACGAGAGATAAAATTAATAAAAAAAAAATGTATAATTCTCATGTGAGCAATCGATGAATCAATATCAATAAGCCTACAGTAAATACAGAAGAGGTAATATGTACAGAGCCACCTGTTGAATTTTCGATGGTATCTTCAGTATCCTTATTTTGGAAATTAATTCTCCATTCGACAGCAGGGTAAACCGGACTGCGTTTCTGCAGATATTCGACTAATACATCCGATTCGTTGATACCTATGAAACAATGAAGATAACATAAGTCAATGAAACTACTTTACATATCCGGTGTAATAGAGAAATGACCTAGAAGCCTGAGTGGCGATATATTGATCAGCTGATGTGATTTGATTGTGATATAGGACTACGTGATATGCTTACCAAGATCTATGTAGTCCTTATTACTGAATATTGTATACCCGTCGCCACCTTGGTGCAGGAATGCGCTCATTAAAACATTGTATGACATACCTTCCTCAAGATCACTGTATTGAGGTATACGACAGGTGGCACATCTTACTTTCACGGAAACGACTCTGCTGAATGCAGGTTGACCCAGATCATAGACCACCTAAACAAATACATATAATATAATTAAACGGAACAATGGACTATGTACGCTTAAATATTTATCTGATCTTTAATACCGTGCATACCTGGAGTCCAGAAAATTGTAGGAAAGCACCATTTAGATCGCTTGTGGTATTAATTTCAAGAGTTCTTACACTCCATTCTAGCATCGATTGTATAGATGAGCCAGTCATGTTGACCATGAGAACTGAATTACCGAAGGGAAGGACAGCGAGAACGTCAGCCATTGTGATCTAGATTATAACGCAAGAATTTGAAGCAGTGTTCTCAGTACTATGGATAAAAAGTTAACAATTGTTTTTTATTTACTTGATTATCATTATCTTTGGTGATGGAGGTTCTGATTCCACCACCCTGTTGAATAGCAATCGCTGTATTCGACCATCCGTCAGTGCCAGCATATTGTCTAGTTGCCTAAAATAAAATAAAGGATAAGAAAAAGGTGATAGACGATAAATAAGATAAATGTAAACTAGATGACATGTGCTGAGCATGAACCATACATAGTCTACGAAGGCATCCGTTATCAGGTTTCCCAAATTGCACTCGCGACTTCGGCAGTTCTTGCTGTCTCCATCAAGAAGAACACGAGTAGTACCTACTACTGTGGTTGTTAGATCATCTACTGCTCCTTGCCAAAGTTTCAACTCTGCTAAAACATCTGCAGCCTAAAAAATATATATAGGTGGATTAAACATTGGATAAAAATGTTTACTGATTTTGTACCTTTCTTAACATTACACAGCCTAACCTGTTCCACGCTTGCATTCAGCAATATGGGATTTCCTTCAATGAACGTAACTTCACCGTCAGCATCAAATTCAACCGAGAAATTTCCAACATATTTTGTATAAGCATAAGCTTGAACTACATATACTGTTCTGCCACTAGGTTGAGTCACAGCAGTGGGATAATATCCTTCAGGAATCTCAGAATCCGGACGGTCTCCAGTGTACAAGAAAGTGTTAGTATGTCCTCCAATAACTAAATCAATGTCTTCAACTTCAGCAGCAATTTTCTTATCAGTTGCGTATCCAGAATGTCCGAGAGCAATGAGGATTTTGACTCCTTGAGCTTTAAGTTTGGCGGCTTCCGCAGCAACAGCGGTTACCTCATCCAGGAAAATGACATTTCCGGTCGAGGAGATGCGTTTTGTATCAGGAGTGAGATATCCAATAACTCCGATTTGAGTTCCGTTCAAAATTATTATAGTACTTTTAGCGAGTTTAGTGGCTTCTAGTTCAGGTTCTAAAGTTAGATTCAGGTTGGCAGCTAGGACAGGGAACCTTACATTTTCAATGAAGGGTATGAGACCACTGATGCCATCGTCAAACTCATGATTTCCTAGAGACTGAAAAGATGTTATATAATATTTTTAACGCTCATCGAAAATTGGAATAGATGTCTCATAAAATGTCCATTTACAATGGTTACTCACAACAGCGTCCGGGTTGAGAATATTCAAGAACCTGGCAACTATCTTCCACTTATGAGCATTGTACCATACGGTACCCTGATAAGTGTCACCTGCGTTTAGGAAAAGTGCTGGTTTACTGGAATTCCGAGCCTCCCTTACGACAGTTGCCACTCTGGCGAAACCCCCGTAACAACGTCCAGCTGCAGCATCTTTTTTGGAGCAAGTTGAGGACAGTTTCGACGTCTGCACAAACCTGAAAAAAAACGGGTCAATTTTTACGAAGATTCAATCGTCATCCAATAGAGTGCTATTTCAAGTGTGAAACTTATAAAAACATAGCAATTTCAAATTAATCTTAATAACATATTATTATGGGTTATTTAGTTAAATTGACTTCCCTCAAGAATATCACACCAATAAAGCATAGCTTGTGTGAAACAATGTATTTTTTTAGAATATGTTTTTCGTTTTTGAACAATGCACAAATATTGAGGTTTCCTTCACAAGGTAGCGTAGTCAGTGAGAGGGAACTTGGAGTCTACTAAAAGAATTCTACCAATGATAATGTCATTGACCCAACAATGTGGTCAGTGGAGCAAAAAAGAATAAATTATACGAGTCTTTTTTCTTACAATAGGAAAGTTACGTTCCGTAAAATCCGCGTCCTACGTTCGAAGTCGTACAACTATAGTTATTCCGGTCGACGATGTGCGAAGTTCCGTATACAAGTCACATTGATCTAATGTAACTGTCATTATACTTCTGCCTTTTCAAAGACGCAATTTAAACAGATTTCTAGGAAGACGGATAACCGAACGTATAAAAAGTTTCCCATCGGTAAACTAGTGCCACACATGCAATTTGCGATGCAAATAAGATAACACTTGCAGTGCTGCAATTCCAATACGTAAAAAAACAAACCGAAATAAACATTACACATTGCGAAAGAAGTTCGATAAATTAAAAAATAAAATTGCAAATTAAAGAACGTCAAATAAAAATATTTATTTAATAATAACCCATAATAAATCTTATCGTTGACTCATTAATCTCAGTTCAATGATGTATCAGTTACACGCAACTCGAGTACTAATATCGATCCATTCAAATATCCCGCACTGTAATAAGACGTATATAGATATATCTCACCTTGCGTGCATATCATTAGTGTGTAAAATTTGAACAGAGAGCCCGCCATCGTTACGTGGAATCACACGACTCAGGACACAGCCGATCGGCAGGATCAGCAAGAGAATCACAGTCGATCCTGCCATTACGTTCTTGCGATCCTACCTGGTGCACGATTGGTAGGTCACTGGCGGAAGGGCAATTTACAAATGCGAGATAAAGCGTCGCGAGTAATTTCAAGCGAATTAGAAGATAACAACTTTTTATTATGCTTAATACGCATGCGTTTTAATCGCGAGAGTTGCAGACAAGTTGCGTTATCCACATGCTATCTCATCACGTTGACGATCGTGTATAGAATATTTATTAAGGTAGGTATTTTATCAGTAGATACGACAGCTACCTAAACACCTTTAGAATTTATGATAACCGAGTTTTCGTTACTTATTTTTTTCTTGCACACGTTTAATGCACATCGATGCCGATGACAAGTGCCATCTATTTATCATACAACTTTTATACTGATCTCACTTCAATAACCACTACGAGTATTATGCGTATTTCTCATGTCTATCATAAGACTTATGTTCGCGGAGTGACAGCACGAGGACGTTTCAACTTCGGGAAAGCCAACGCGCGATTGGCTCTTGAAACGTCAGTCGGAACCCCTCTTAAGTTTTCGTAGAGGAGTTTGAATCGGTAAAGTAAGTTGCTCTCGAAAATTACGTTTCTTCCTCGGACAAGTAAACCGATTCATGTATGATTCAAGACAGTATATGTATATATAATATATATATATATACATATATACATATATTAATCTTTATTGATAACGATGTATAGCTCAGACTATAAGAAAGATTGATGATCCTCATTGATCTGATTAAGATATACGTAAATGGATTATCAGAAATGAAAAAATATATATATAATTTTTTTTATACTATGTAAAATTAATTATGCTCGACCAAGTATGAAACTCAATCACGGAGTCTAAGTATGAAACTCCTTTGATCTTTATTTTTTCCTTGTGCAGATGTTGCATAGCAGCTAAGTCGGTATTCAAAACAGCTGTACTGTGCGAGTGATATTCTCAAGCGAGTAGCTAAGTGAATTTTGGTAAATTGGATTCAAAATGTATTTTTGGGTATTTAATAGATCAATGTTGGTCCATCGTCTTAAATTGATATCACTGCTAGTAAAATGTGCCATGGTCGTATACTCCGATATAGAATTATTCACTTGGCAAGTTCACCAACGTCGACCGAAGTACGGTTGCGGTTGTTACTATCATTCATTTCCTGTCGGTTTTTGGCATTTGACTCACAATTAAAACTGCGTTTGTCTACACTAAAAAATTGCCGAATAGCTTTTTATTCCAGATTTTTATTTATGCGCAATAGAAACTGTGACAGATAAATATATATCGAATTGAAATGATAATTATTCCCTGTTTTCTATTACTGGTCAATATTTTACTATTTTATATCATGCATAAGGAATAGAAATATCATTCTTTCAATTTAATGAAGGGATTCATTCTTCCATATTTAGTAACAGTATTAAAAAGATTAAATTAAATTACACTAACGATGCAATACAGCTGAGAGACGTTATTTAATGATATGAGTGTAACTGTGGAATTTATATAGATAAGGAACGTTTTTTAAGATTCCTGTTACAAATCTCGTTACTATACTTGATAACAGATGTAAATTTATGTAAATTCGAAAGTTCAGTCTTTCGGAATTATAAGTCAGATGGTAATAAGACGAATAAATCAGCGTCTTTTGTTTTAATAATAATAATCATTCAGCATGAACCATATAGATATATTTTTACGGTGTCAACCTTCTCAGCAATTTTGCACTGCTTAGACAGCAAGTTTATACGTGCTGTCTATGCAATAAAAAATAATATAAGAAAAGTGGAATTTGTCATTGCCGTTAAAATTAGAATCCACGAATAAATTACCTATCAATTCACAAATAAAGTTATATCAAAGTCTGAGAATTAAATAAATATTTTCAACAAAATATGATGATTAAATTTCCAGGTATTATCCGCAAGCATGAACTTTGCACTTCTTACCAATGATTTATTTATCCGAATAATAAAAAAAATGCTTCCATATTGTCCGATAATGGGTGTGTCGTAAATAGAACGTAACTAATGCAACATAACGAATGAAACTAAAAAGTCTTACGCCTAATTATTCGCAGAGCTATGTTTTCATGAGTTCCGACATTAAGCAATTTCATTCTCTCCCAAGGCGATTCGATCTTAAAATTATTTTCACCTTGACTTCTCCATTTGCCAGGATAGTCGGTGACTGAAGCCTGATTATTACGTAACGCGAGAAGAGTTTAGAATACACGAACGTAATTTTGACCGATGATGACGAATGGATTATTGCCGAGGTGAAGAATATTTCCGACAATTCTATTGTCTCATAAAACAGTATTTTATGTATTCACAAAAATATTTCACCTTCGCCGCGCACGTAGCCTTGTATCTAGAAATAATTTCGACACTTAAATCCTTGACATTGGGAATCCCGACATTTTCTATACGAACAGACAATCTTGTCTTCGTGAGAAAAATCACAGCATTGTTATGACATGTTACGAAGATTAAATCACATGATGGCTGTCACATGGCTATCTTCTTTTTTGCTTCTTTTGCATTTTTTAAAATTCTTTTTTTTTCCTAGTAAAATCCTCGAAGACTGTTTATTATTGACAATGCGATACACGTTATAAAATTTTACTTTATTTAACTTTTATCTATTCTTATACCTAAGCTCCTAATAATCAGACTTGTTTGAACTCCTTTTCCACACTCCAATTACTTTTATGTTAAGGAAATCACTGATTCTAAAACACCTGCTTCATTTTATAAGGCACATAAATATACCTTTACCGTCGCCGTTATTGTCATCATTAATTATATGGTTTAATGGAATTTAGTCGTGTGAAATCGGAATTGATGATTCTCAATATTTTTTTTTTCTTTACTATATTTGAATATTACAAAACAGTGGTAAGATAATATGGTATTTTTATAATATGAGACTCTCAGAAATTAAAGTGTGGTTGGTAGTACTTTTTAAGTTTTATTATCACTCTCATTATCGGCTTCTTTTGTGCCACTTTGAAATTATATGTATTTAAGAAAGCCGTCACTTAAAAACAAGATATTTTCTTGCTCGTTCTTTCCCTTGTCGCTTTGTTCTCTTGGTGTAATTATCTTTCCTCATTTTCGTGCTCCCAATTAATTCTCGTGATATCGAGCAATTACATAACTCAGCATTCTCTCTTTAATTGATCTAAATAAATTGCTCATCTGCCAGATCATTGTAAGAAAACATAAAGCCTAAATAACGGATCATATTAATTTTTTAATTTTTATAAAAATACGTGTTGGATGCTAAATTTATTAAATATATATATAGGCAAAAATATAAATCTGAGTGTTGAAAAGTTTGATAAGTCTTCTAACCTCTGTTTATCGTATAATCGAGTCTGTTCAAATCTGCCATTTGAATAGCCTAGGATCAGCTCTAATGGGGGTACGTAACTTTAAAATAGCAACCAAACTTTACGAAGAAGTTATTTCGCATGTACATGCATTTGAAGATACTATACCATGTTAATCATTTTATCTTTATTTTGATATATTAGAGTAGGATAGATTTCTAAATAAAATTATGTAATTTGATCAATACCGAGCAATTTGCTTATTTCTTAGTTCATTAAGGATCGTGAGATGATTGCAAGTATTCGCAATATTGATTTTTGGAATTTTAATCCTTGTCATTTATTACGTAAAATATCTACTATTGTGCATATCTAAATATTGTAAATTTTTATATGTAATTTAAGTTGGTAAGTGTCACTTGCCCAAAAGATGAACTTTGAGGCAATGGAAGTTCAAGTCTCTTTAAAAATAGTTATATACCCGAGTTAACCTATAGCGCTTGTTTTCAGCTGCGGCATATAAGGTTAACCGGGATCCAAAACAAGTTTCAAATGCCTTGGATGGTTGGTATAATCTGGAGGGACCGGTTTTTATCACGAGCGATACATCACTCTAGCAAAAATATTGTCAAATATGAAATAGTTGAAAAGTGATTTATGATTACGATATAATTTGATTAGTTAAATGATAAATGATTTCATTGAATTTTTTTATACGAGCATGAGATTTTTCCAATTTTTAATGACGTAAAAATGCTAATTGTAAGGATCCTATGGAAATACAGTGTGTCAATCAAGTCATTGACACGTGTATGTCAATTAATCAAACATATGTTTAATTGGTTCCCCATATTGTTAATATGTCGTAATTTCAAGATCGTCGTTACTAAAGGAAAAACAGATTGAGCGACGATTATATTTCTTCTGCGAAGCAACTAAATTGTTATTTTGCTATTGCTATTGATATTCTTGTTATATTGTCACAACATAGTGATTATTGCTAGATTTTTGGAAATACGTAAAATTGGCATATTATTAAGTATTCGCAATACGTCTCTTTTAGACATTTTGAAAATTACTTCTACGAGTATAGACAATAGACGAGTATTTCGTCAGATGGTACATACAGGTACTTCATATATTCCTGTTAAGTCATTAGTATATCTGTGTTAAATAAAATGCAAATCGTTTACCATACTAAGTTAACATTAATGTATTTCAATACGGACGGGTCACGTGGAATAACCTCGTCAGACATCACAACTCGTTTGATCAATTAACCTCGCCTTGTTACGCGTAGCGACCTTGTGTTACTATAATATTTAATCACGAATACAACATCAAATGTGAAGATTTTATAAAATATCGAAATTTTATATTTCTAGTGCAACGAACATTGGAAGTATGTAATATATGGTAAAAACGTAAAATTTGGAGAAAAAAACGTATCACGTGTTACATTTTATACACGTATACAATATAACATACAAGTATACAATGTAAGTCTTACGAGAAATAAAAATGGATTACTGGATTAATTGACAGTTGTAGATATATAGCGACACATGAATTCAGAAAATCCATGTATAACTTAACAAAAAAAGAGCATTAGTACAAGGCAACTAAAAGTCGAATAGACGGGAGTATATCTAAAATCATTAAAAGAATAAAGATAAGCACGTACTTTCTTATGTGACTATCATAAGAATTATAAAATATATGTATACATCAAATAAACAGCTTGTCTTATTTTAATCTTCGTTAATACCTATGATAGCAAAAGTATATCAGTTGTAGATAAAGATTCGAAAATAATCTCTGGAAGGGGAAATATTGTTAATGGAGCTGGCAACTCAGTCTCGTCTGTGATACTAACCAATTAACACTAACAGGTAAGTCTCAATCTTGTTAATCAAGTTTTATTAGATTCAATCATTTGCATTAACTTAAAAAAATGTATAAACACTGCAGATTTAATACCGGGTGTTAATCTAAAAACGTTATTTTATCGTATTCAGTGCATATACTAAGTGGACATTTGGATTATGTATTATCAAAAACCATTGCCGTGGCTATGACAAATTAATATGAAGATCCATGATAGAAATGTACTTGTAAAATTTGTAATGTTATTGAGAGGCTAAATGAAGCGTCATTCATTACAAACTACGAAGTTGCCGATAAATAATTTGCTAGTGTCAAATTGATGGATCTTGTTAACTTTCTTAGAATTATCAGCTGCACTCATAGGTTATATATTAAATGATAATTATAAATGGAGTATAAATATATAAGACGTAATTAATATAAAGCAAGGAATCTGAATTAGAGAGAAATTAATCAAAGTTATTTACACAGTAATCTTTTCACGAGAGTCAAGACTAACTTCTATTTTTTTTGTTTTATTTATCTAAGGCTAATCAATCTAACATATATATTTTTCACCTCGAGTTTTCCGTGAAAAGATTGTGTGTCAGGGACCTATTCTCGAAATAACATGACATTGTTGTATACATATAATATTCGTGTAGTTCCCGGTACCAACGTCGAGTTGGCTATTGTATAGTCAACAAACACGTAAGTGTAAAAAATAATATATAAGGAAAGCGAACAAGATATACTATGCACTCGCGAAAGATAAACACCTAGTTAGATTGATTGAACACAACATTATCATCGTAGCGCACCCTGAGGGTGCTCAAGGTCCCCGTCAGGGGCCGGAAAGATCATAGTGCGACCACAACTTGGGCCAGACCTACTGAGCAAGCTCAGCAGATGAGGCGGAAGAGCAATCACCCTCAGTCACCATAGTCTGCGTGTTTCTCTAACAGAATGAACTACCCTCTTATGGCCTCTTGAAGATATATGCTCAATCCAACCAAAGAAATAGGAAAATAGGACAAGCACAATAGAAAGTGAGCCAGATCAAAACAGAAAGCAGAAAGAACGAAATAAGGAAAGCAAAGAATAACTTAAGAAATAGGAAATGAAAACAGCATGAACATAGCAAACTCAGGAATACGAGTATAGGACTAAACAGGAAATACATACAGAAAAAAAAGGATACAAGTGGATATGTTGAGATTGTCCTACAGACCGGTATTGGTTGACCGACTCGTGGGGAATAAGCGATCTAACAAGCCTAAATGCTTCCAAAAGTGACCCCCCGGCCTCCCACTCCGCGGGTTCTGCGCAGCAAGTCTGCGCTCTGCAAATTTTACAATTTACAGCACTTCTAATTGTTACTCGCCATGGTGTCTGCTTTCAAATACACTTATTAATATAATTCATCAATCGGGCCACTACCAACTTATGAACTTTTATCTCCTCTCTAATATGCCTACCAGTGATATCATCTAATGGTCAGAAACTTGAAAGTACTACATTACTGAAATAAAACCCCCAAAAACACACTTACGTGTAAAAAACTATGCCAAATACAGGAGTGCTGTGAATTCCTCTAACAAAAAGTGTTGAAATCATATTATTAATGCCAAATATATAAGTCATTAATTATCTGCTTATTATGTGATCTAGCACTAGTCCATCATTTTAATTGTATTTTCAAAATATCCTATAACGTCTTCGCTACTCTTTTATATTGCTACGTTTTCTCATAATAAATTATTATTTAACAGTCATTTAATAATTTATAAAACTTTAGATGATTTCTTATCGAGTACTACTTGGGGGTTTCGTGCGTTACTTGATATAAATTTGCATTCATTATAGCAGTGTTCAATCTGAAAACCAACGTCAACTTTCTATGTAGAGTATATTAGCAATAACTTGTCAAAAATAACCACGGTATGAGCCTAATAACAAGCATACAGCCTTAAGCTCGTATTCATAACTCGCTCTTAAATTCACTAATAGAGTCGCTTTTAGTTAAAAGCCACTAAAAAATAATTTAAAAGCGCGCTATTAGAACTAAAAGCGGGTTCTGAATACCTATATTATTCGATAAGGAATCATGTAAAATGACCTGTAAAGCCGGTTATCTGAACTTGGAGCGAGACTCGACCGAGTATCTTGATCATGAGAGCGCTGGGTTCGCTCGACTACGATTATCAAATACAACAGGATCGTGTAATATCATGAACAGGGTCCTTGTATTAAAGTAGGTAATGGCAGTTAACCATAGAACTGTAAGATGGCATCACCGGCGATGCCAGCTACAATTTAACTACCGTGCAAAAATGATAACTTACCATTGTCGGGTCAAGAAGGATACGAACAAGTAGGTATTGGTTTTTATTTTATTAATTATTGTTTAATTGTTTATTTTTATAAGCCACCATGATTCACACGGCTCTGTGGTTGGTATTCCTGTTGGTGCAGACATGTCATGGGCTCACTGGACGGGGTCTCATGTATCCTGGTAGATCAGACTTGTTCGAACTCTCCATTATACACCTGAATGACTTTCATGCTAGGTAAGTCAAATAATTTTTTGTCACCTGCCTGATCTTATCCCATAGCTTTGTTGTAGCCGCCCTTGTCATTATTGATCACACAGACAATAATGAATTCAATAGAAAATAACATTATATTCTAAATGACTTTTTTTAATTTCGATTAACCTTGATTGTCGTAAGAATATTCTTTTTTGTATCTCTTTATTAAGTTTATTTAATCAATTGCATCATTTAACTTGTTTAAACGTTTCATTACTGTTTATGTTAGGCGTAGAGGTTTTTAAAAAATATTTTTAAACTCTAAAAGTTCTGTTTTTTTTTTGTTTAAAATAATGAATTTTTTATAACAAATTTTAATATCCTGTCAATTATTCTTTGCATTCTTTGCAATCCAATTCCTTCGTAAATTGCAGACTGTTTTCACAGCTTATGGCCATGTCATATTAATCGATCGAACCGAATTACATACCACTACTTAAAGTAAATTGTACTCAAGTTATTTATTGATTATTATATTGGGAGATTTTATTGCTCGTGACCCACTGGACCAATATGCGGAAACATTGTACGTCAAGATTTCATGATATTTTTCATAGAGCGTGTCCAATGCCTATTTATCATCTGGTCATCTTAGGCAGATTTTCATGAATCGTTAATTCGAGCAACACGACTCAATTAATTGCAATACAGACTAACTGGTCGAGCGTTCAATCGAAACCCGGAGTCGTTTTTTATCGCGATTTCTCTGACCCACATAAGTCGTCGAGGAGATAGAAAAAAGATGTATCTAAAATTATTCCCTATTGTGTAATTATATGACAACGCATCGACAACAACACGATGATTGATTGACACTTAAAAAAAAATAATAGTGTAATAATTATGGAATAATATAAGAACACTGTGAATTATGTTAATTCCTAAGGTCAATATTAAGAAATTAATTTTCGCATAATAGCAATTTTATACTATTAATACAATTATTAATTTAGTTCAATGTAACGTGTACACATGCAATTATAAGGCTGTACTTCCGAAAAGCGCATACTGCCGATCGATCTGAAATTTGATATAATAACGTATTTTTACTTCCTAATCACGAAAATCGTAACTAAATTTGGCGCAAACGCCATTTTGAATATGAAAATCAAAGAAGAACCTCTTTTCGTTCGGTGTGCATAATCGCGCGAGAAAAATTCTGATGCGTGACAGACGGAATTGTGATGGGCTACGAAATGGCCACAACAGGTTAGAGTAGGTTAGAACTAGAGCGCCACATGTCCCAAGGTTTAGTTTTTTTTTTTAAAACATAAGCTCGTAATTGTAATGTCTCTAAATTCCCAAGGTCTTCAAACTATACGATTTACATGTTTATATATTCCAATAAAAGTAAGTTTTTTTTATCATTTTAAACATGGTTAACTTTTTTTCGAATAGGCGGCGTGACTATTCATGCGATTCAAATTATATCCAACAGATGGCGTTACGTCAAAAATCTAAGTCACTAACAGCCAACTTCAGTTCGGAGTCGTATACTGCAGTTTTACCGAGAATTTTACGTAAAACCTTGGAGAAGACTGTAAATGAACGTTCACACCCCCACTCACACACACACAGACACACGCACACACACACAGCGGAGGGGGTTTTGAGTTGTTAAAAATGTGGGAGTGACGCCCCACAGTTCTTAATCTCCGCTGTACACACACATACCCTTTCTGGGGAATGCGAAAATATTCTAATTCAGTTAGGAATGCACGATCATGCACACCGAACGAAAAGAGGTTCTTCTTTGATTTTCATATTCAAAATGGGTTTTGCGCAAATTTTCGTTATGATATTCGTGATTAGGAGGTAAAAATACGTTATTATACCAAATTTCAGATCGATCGGCGGTATGCGCTTTTCGGAAGTTTATCCAATTATAATGCGTGATCCCGGCAATTCCTCAGATTCGTGCAAACGGGTCCATCCTCGGGAACTTGTTACAAGGGCAAAGAGGATGAATGCGTGGGTGGAATAGCCCGGGTCTACACGGCAACCCATCAGATGGTCAAAGAACGTCCAAACGCGATATTTCTGAACGCCGGGGACCATTTCCAGGGGACCTTGTGGTACACTGTTCATAGATGGAACGTGACAGCGAAATTTATGAATATGCTGCCACATGACGTTATGGTAAATTCGTTTAGCAAAATTAATATACATTGAAAATATGAAATATCGATAACTTGTATTGTTATCGATTTCAATCGCACCGATCAACGTCCAAGTTGACCTCTCAATGTCACAACCGCCAATCCTAATTTTTTTACCATATGAAATGAATGAATTAAAATAGAAAAAAATATCAATAATACACTGACACAGTGTCGTTGATTAATATCATCGTTGCGTTTGTGTTACGTTCCCTAGAAATGACGATTGAGGTTATGTGAATCTTATTCATTTTTGGTATGTCAATTATAACAGCACACTTGTCAAATATAAGAATGTCATACCCCGTGAAATTCAAATCATGTATTCCACATGAACATGGTGGTTTATGAAGTGTATGTTTACGAGTATATATTCGTGTGCACGCACTTTGCATAATAATAAGTAGGTTTACCACTTTATGGATGATTTATACCCATCCAAGATATTCGAATGTCTATGAAGCAAAGTGGTTATGAATATACCTTTTTAATGTTCTCTAATTTTCGCAGAAACGATTCACGTTTTTTCAATAGCATCTTTTGCATCATTCCATGTAAAGTGACTGTAACTTCACATACTGCCCGTGGGTGTCTGGTAGCTGTAATTTGCGCAAAGCCCTGGCGAATGTTTAAAGCAATTGAGTGCGGTATATCGATCTACAGATGATGATCAACGATCGACGAAGAGCATTCGATCGATAAAGGGATCGATTCGAAGATCTTAACTCCTATCATGTGTCATCCCATAAAGACATTGCAGGTTAGAGGCAAGTTTTATTTTTAATGCCTCCTTTACTTGTGATTCACAGACTATCGGTAATCACGAGTTCGACAACAAGATTGCTGGGGTAGTACCGTTTCTTAAAATGGTCACAGCACCTGTGGTCGTCACTAATATCGATGACAGAGAGGAACCCGACATACAGGTTCGTTAATGACACTGCGTGCGTCATGAGTCACTATAAGTGACTGCAATTAGACTCGATAATTTTAGGACAATTATTGTAATAGCTTGATGATCGGCGTTATTTCAGGGCTTGTACACTAACAGCACGATTATCGTTAGGAACGGCACGCAGATCGGAGTCATTGGAGTCATTTTGTCAACGACAAATGTTAGTACCACTTTTATCACGTTCCATTCTTTTTTTTCCAATCTGCCTTTTTTATTGATAGTGCGAATAAGACATTTTTCATCGCAGAGAATTGCCAGCACGGGAAAGTTAAAATTCTTTGACGAAGTGGAAACTGTGAATGCAGAGGCTGAAAGATTGAAGGCACAAGGGATAGAGATTATAATTGTCTTAAGTCATTGTGGTTTAGACGTGGATAGAGTAATGGCAGCTCAATGTCCTAACGTGGACGTCATCGTGGGAGGACATTCGCACACGTTCCTTTACTCAGGTAGATATGTGTTTAATAATTAATTTTATAGTGCCCTATAATCATTATTTTATTTTCCCGAAATTTAAATAATACTTTATTTAAAATTACGTTAGCGTCATTAATAATATTTCACAAGCTTCGCGTACAAGCTTATATATCAGCCTATTTGATTAAACCGAAGTACCTCAAAGTTAATATGTCAAATTTAATAGGAGAACCACCGCACACCGACACTGCCGAAGATGAGTATCCGGTAGTAGTGACGCAAGAGGGCACAGAGAGGACTGTCCTTATCGTTCAAGCGGCAGCTTTCACCAAGTAGGTACCAGATGCCTTAATTTTCTCTCCAAGTGTCTGTGCACGAAAGTAACGGAAGTACAATCTGCCATTGGCATTTCTTGATTTAGATACTTGGGCAATCTGACTGTGTGGTTTGACGAAGCTGGCGAAGTATCCGATTGGGAGGGTAATCCTATTTTATTGGACTCATCGATAGAACAAGATCCAGATGTTTTGGCGGCATTAGTACCATGGCAGGTCGAGGTGGATGCTTTGGGGGATGCTAAAATTGGAGATCTTAAAGTATATCTTTATAATAATTGTCGTTATGCGGAATGCAACTTGGGTAATTTGATAACGGACGCCATGGTCGATGCTGTATGTATAATGAAAATTCTAAGAACATCCGAAGAGAGTTGTATATAACGATTAACAAATATTTCATGTAATTAGTACGTGGATGCTGCTGAGAACAGTACCTATTGGACGTACGCGGCCATATCTTGCATGAATGTGGGTGGCGTTCGTTCTTCGGTTCTTGAAACAACCGGCGTTATCACATATGCTGATGCCGTTACAGTACAACCTTTTGAAAACACCTGGGACGTAGCAGAGTTACTTGGATCCGATCTTATTCAGGTAACTGAATAAGAAATATGTCATTGATATATAAAGTGTGCCCCGCGCATATATAAATCTTTATACAGGTATGCAAGTGGGGTTGCCTATGATTAGGCGTTTCTTCACGATTTCAGTTAAAATATATTTTTCCATACGTACTGTACTTCCTATAGGAAATTTATGAATATTTCAGATAATTGTATATTACTACTGATCGATAGGTTCTGGAAGCTGGGGTTGCTACCAGCTACAGCGACACATCATTCGTGGGTAGGGGCCTCTTAACTTGGTCAGGCATAAAAGTGACTTACAACCTATCTAACGAGGTGTATTCCAGAGTGGTTGACGTTAAAGTCAGGTGAGTGGAATAACCATTCCGAAAAGGGTACCTCGAGCTCGTTACCATCTCGTATGTGATGACTATTAATCTTGAGTTTGCCTTTTAACTCTTCACGGTCCTTTTTCAGGTGTCGTGCCTGCCAGATTCCAGAGTACCAAAATATTGTCGAAGACGAGTGGTACAGAATAGTTGTACCGTCATTCATCATTCGAGGAGGCGACAATGCTTCAATTATAGCTAATAATCATCGAAATCATGAAGTAGGAACATTGGATATTGATCATTTCGTTAATTATATTTCGAAGATTAGTCCGGTCACTTATGGTACCGACGGACGAATGACTATCACTGGAACGTGGCACGTTTCGTGATTTTGAAATGAATTAATTTATCATCTGTTCGACACTTATAGAATATTTACACGCATGTTTCCACGAGGAGAAGAAAGTCTTTCGAAGATGGGTGTAGTTATATGATTATTATAATATTCTTAAAATATTTTAATAATGCATTAGTCGTGCAGTACGTTTTTATATGATTATTATAAATGTAGTATTATCGTAGAAGTTTGGCATGTAGAATTAAAATATATTATTTTCCTGACAATGCTCCGAGATTAATAAATGGGCAAAGCTTTACTATAGTAAAATATTCAAGCATATGCTATACTCTGTTAATGCCTTTCGTCATAATGAAACAAATAAAAAAATAAAGATGCCACTGATTGTAAATGTAAAGTGCTTTTTTATCGACGATCGTTACGAATATATGCACTAATGATACGGGAGAAGTAACACGTACTTCAAATATACTTTGAAAAGAATTACAAAAGCAAGAACGTAAAACGGAAAGTATCCGATTGGTATAGCTTTTATCGCGCGGTATCTTGGGATCGGGGCAGGTGAAGCATTTAAATAATATATCGAACAGGTGAAATAGCAGCTGTGCCTTTTCGATGCTACAATCAGGTATCCAGAATCATAACGCTCGTACTAAAGACATTTTAATTCAAATTTCAATGGATCACATTGCCGCCATATTATTCATTAACAATTCCAGCAGCTGTAAACATTATTCACTAATTGCAAACTACCATTCCCCATTCGCAGAGGAGTAGCCATTAATCAGCTTGCGAAACGATAAAACGTATCTTACGGAATTCTCATAACATCCCTGTGTCGTTTACGAGCCATACTAAAGTTTCGAGTATCATTATCCAATCCTAATTACAATTCTACTTGCGTATAAATCACGACGAATTAATTAGTGAACCGCATCACTTGACAATTTCAATGAAAATAATCCCAGCCAAAATTTTTTGTCTTAGCAAACTTTTCAGGTATTTATCAATTAACATTCATTGCCCAGTATACGCAATTAATTATTTTAAAATAAAAAAGTCGACTAAATCTATCCATTGGTTTTCAGCAATTACAAATTCTCCCGGGCTACAATATTCGGGTATGAGAGTAATGCGACTATTTAAAATATTAATGCCGCTCGCGGTTCACACAGCTATAGGCCGTCGTTCACTGAGTGGGGGATCAGCAAATAAAATCCAGCGAATGGGACAGTGAGCTTAAATAACGTAGGGTGGAGTAGTAGGGGTCTGTAATACGAATGGAGGTGGCTTCTATGTACGATATGAAGTGAAGGCAGCTGCGACTGGGAGTAGAAACGAGAGCCAGCACGGCCATCACGGAAAGGCAGGCCTGCCTTCTGCCGTTTCGTGGGCTCCCTGACGATTCTCTTCGGACGTCTTCGACAGTATTCCCGAAGGCGAGGAGCCTGATGGGTCGTCTTCGTTTGTTCTGAACCCGTGTCACGCGCCTCGTGTCGTGCAGTGCTGCAAGTGTCACGAACATCTAATATGTTTGTTCGCGTTAGTTGAAACGTGTTCGATAATAAACATTCTGGATTGTTAACGCGACATTAGGAAATTTAATTAACCGATTAAAAATTCAAGCTTTCTTTTAGACACGTTTACTTGACTCTTACGATAGTCAACGTTGTACAGCTTGTATTACGAGATCAGCCATATTCTCTCAAGATCTCTCCGGCATCGCAAGTCGGAGTGACATTCCGCGGGATCGATTGGCTTGACGTCAAGCGGAAAATTACTCGGTCGCGTCGCTGCGCGTGAAGAGAGTATTCCCTGTCTTTCTTTCTTCATCCTCCACGTTGTTGCTACCTCATTCTCGTACTCCCATCGTGAAAATGTGCTCGTGACGGATTCCGCGGGGACAATCCGCTCGTGAAACTTGTGTCATCGCGGACGTCGTGTTTTTTGTGGCCGGGTTAGCGCTGCACAACGAACTACTGTTATTATATCTATTAGCATGCCAGCGTAAACTGGGAATATTGTGTTATTAATAAATAATAATTATTGAAGCGGGATTTTTTTCGTAAGCTGTGCGCGGTGTCGTGTGGCGGTGATTGACTCAAGGGAAACATGAGAGATACTAGCGACATGATGGAAGACACTGTGTCGGAGGTAATCAGCGATCAATTGTTTGACAATCCAATATTCTCAATGGCTTCCTGTAAATAAATCAAGGGTGAGAGGGAGAGGGAGAGAGAGAGAGAGAGAGAGAGAGAGAGAGAGAGAGAGAGAGAGAGAGAGAGAGAGAGAGAGAG
>JARQSV010000640.1:188331-202892 GCA_030142285.1 Calameuta idolon
GCGTTTGAACCACGATCAAATTTGACCGTCGGTTAGCTGAACCGTCGTTTGAACGGTGTTGGAGGAAACGGGCGTAACACATTTTCTTCCTAATCTACTTTATTTCAACATGGCGGCTGCTGACGACAGAAAATCGGCGGCTTATTCTGTGACTCGGCGTCCTAGTAAAGTTTTTAGACATACCCCTATTAACATGTTTCTATTTAATTCAGTACTTATTCATTGCTTCATTTGTGAGTGTTTTCCAGCAACAAACTATATAGAATAATACTAATGCATACTATAATAGTAATTTTAAATGAATTAGTTACTACCCTACCGTTAAATTGTTAAAAAAAGAACAAATATTTTACTAGAAAATAATATATCTTATAAAAATGTGGAATATTAATGATGACATTGATAGAATGTTTTGTGAGTGTCAGCAATATTATTTACAAGAAAACAAGACAAAAGAGGATCCTCTGAAAGAAGACAAATTAGATAAACTAAAGAAAGATTTAGAACATCTTATATTACAGTGGAATGTTAACTGTCCTGCTGTTGAATATGCAAATCTGAATAAAATGCTGGCGATCTGTTATTTACAGGTATTGTTTACTGTATTGAATATTAATGACACTATTACTTGCACTTAACTGGCGAATTCAAAAATATTACTGAATAAACTATAACATTTTTACAAATCATTACAATATTGCAAACGCCAAATATAATTCAAGAATTTACCATATTTTTCTGAAATTTTAGTTTGCTTCAATATGTGTTATTTCAATGAAGCTTATTTACTACTTGTACTACAGAAAATATTATGACATTAATTTTTATTTTATATTTGATGAAGATGTGTTCTTGGAATTCCTATAAATTACATGCAATATATTCTATTCTAATTATCTAATTTTTTTCTAATAAATTTTAACAATTTTAATTTAAACTAATATTTCATATCATGATTTCTTATATTTCATTATTTGTGATATAGGCAGGCAAACAAAATGATGCAGTTTATCATCTTATAGAATCTCATGCAGTTATACTTCGCCAACAAGCTCAACACAGATTTCTTAAAACTGAAATTCGTAGGTCCTTTCTTGAAGAGAACCAATTTTATGGTCTTAATCCAGCCTATATAAGATTGAATGATAGTATAAAGAACTGCAACATATTAACAAAAAGGCTTAATGAAATGCCCCGAGGTAATTGCATTTTGTTCTTATAATCCATGTTTTAGAAATGGTAACCAGGTGACATCAGATTTACAGGCAATTGTACAATCGACATAATTTTAATATTATGCATTATTGTTATAACACTTTTCCTATCATACAGAGAGTAGAGAATATGTATTGTTTCACATTTTAAAAACTTAATTTCTATTGTCAAGAGAATATATTTCATTATTGATTATGAAAAATATGAATAATATATAGGGTATGTTTTTTGTTTAGGAATATTAATATATTAATTCTTTAATGAGGTTTAACATTAATTCCTTGATTAATCTTAGGGCATATTGATATATTTGTAGTCATTAAATTGAGACATTTTTATAAGTTTAATCATAAAATATGATGCAGATCGTTGTACCTTAAAGTTTATTAGGGAATAATCTTTTAAATGTTGCACCAGGTGTTTGATATTAATATTCGTACATATTTCTAGGTACTTAATTGCTAAATATGTTATGGCTTGAATTTTATATTGATTTGTATGTCTTGTCTTTCATCATTTCCTATGGACAATTATTTGAAAATATATAATCAACAACAGTTCAACTAATATTTAATAAAAATGGAGAGACTAGAATTTACTGTACATTGTATTTCACACAGTGTTACGATTTATCCGATATTGAGTAATTCTAAGACTGAAACATTTAGGATAGGTATACGAATGATAATATAAAAGAATGAAAATCAGTTTACTAACTATTCTCATTTTATAAATTTATACCTCTTAGACTCTTTTACATTAGATACAGAGTTGTTAGGAACCTGATTCTAGATGCACTAACTGTGTGGGACCTATTGAATGTAACACATTCTGGTTACTGTACTGAATACGATTGATTGTTGGGTTTTCTGATATTTTTGTGGTGGAAAAAATTGAAATTACTATATTATTACAATACTATAAAATTTATGTACACAAATCGTTAGAGTAATGATGTACACCATTTACTTTGTTGAGCGTTTACAAGTTCAATGTTTGTAAAATTTGTTAATATAAACAACCAATGTTTGGAATATTGTTTACAACATAAATCGATCAATGGTCACTATCCCTAAAGTTAGTACATACATGGCGATAACTTGTTATCCCATGCTTTTCTTTCCATCTCCTCTCATTTCTGATTGCCGTACATATATTTTATAGCATATCAATATCATAGGAAAAAGATAATTTTTTGTACTTAATAAAAATACAAATGTGAAAAATGGTAATGGAGAGGACACCAAAGAATAGAGACAAAGGAAAGAGCTCTGTTCGCTAGAAAAAGTATTGTTATTTAATCATACGAAACTGACGAAATTGTAGGAAAAATGGTCACTCTATTCTCTTAAAATCACAATATACATTCTTTATAGCACATCAATTTCTTTCTCGGACAATAAAGCAGAGAATGGCGTATATTTTATTTGACTTAAATACATTTTAAGACAACAAATTAAACTAGAATTGTGGCAAAAAAGAAATTGCGCGGAAATTGCCATTTTTCAACCTCTTAATATTTCTGTCACGAAATATTTATAAAAAAATGTACAGAAAAAGATTTTATGCAAATTAATATCGTAGATAAAAAAGATGCTTAATACTTATGTCAGGCACACTGAGGACATAACTGTACTGTATGTTCTTCACAAACAGAACGTGCAAATCAGCTTTCTGTCTTTTAACGTAGTTACTGTGTTGCACATTAGTCAAATGAGGGTTAAATTTGTGCAATGAATTTTACAAAGTTAAATGTATATTGATTGACAGTAGTGGAGGATGATTTGAATTGCTGCACGGATCCTTAACCTATAGAAACATTACTAGCAATGTATTTGCTGAAGCATTAAGTGATCAATGGCAACTTCCATAGAGATACATTTTCTTTGAGTTTTTTCAAATAATAAACCGTAGTGTTGTATCAATTTTATTGCACCATAGTTCATTCTCTTTCTCAAAAGTTGCTCTACGAATTCAGCATGTAAAATTTTGTAGTATTGACCGTTAATAATTACAGCAGTATGTTTATAAAGAATTTTATTTGTCGGTTAAACAAGAGGGTGTATTTTTTAAACACTTAACACTACAAAAAATGTAATTAATGAATTCGTCGAGCAACTTTCAAGAAACAGGACGATTTGTAGCGCATTAAAATTGGTACAAAATAACGGCTTATTCTTTGAAAAAATTCAACGATAATGTATCTCTATGGAAGTTACCATTGATCACTTAATGCTTTAACGAACACATTGTTAGTAATGTTTCTCTAGGTTAAGGCCACGTGCTGTAATACAAATCGTCCTCTACTACTATCAATTACTATATTTAACTTTGTAAAATTCATTGTAAAAATTTAACCCTGATTTGATTAGTGTGTAGCACAATAGCTACCTTAACATTTTGAAGCATACATTTTTCTAATTATCGGATTTTTATGAAATTTGGTATACGTGTGTTTTTGGGGTCGCTGATTATGAATGCATTATCCGATTTTCAAAATTCAAGATTGCGGCCGCCGAAATGAAGAACCACGATAACATTGGCGAAAATGTATATTCGGGGTTTTTTGCGGTCGCAGTTTATGAATCCTTATTAAATTTAAAATTCAAAATGGCGGATTAAAGATGACAGCCGCTGATATGAAAAACTGGGATAATTTTGGTGAAAATATAAATTTGGGTGGTTTTCGGGATCACTGATTACGGATGTAAAATTAAAATTTGATCATTTGAACATTCTCTCATTCTTGATACTACCCAGAGGTAACGAGGAGGACGTAAGGAGTTCTAGGTCCCCACCCTTTTTGCTATGTAAGTTTGAAATATTTTTCGTGATTTATGTGATTGCGAGAAGTATGGAATCTATACCATGGATTCGTAATCAACAACCCCGAGAACCCCCAGATACACATTTTTATAAGATTTGCATCGGTTTTTGATTTTGAGTTAGCCACATATTGCATCTACCACATTGAATCTCCGTATTTTTAGTTTAGATTTGTAATCAGCGATCTTAAAAATCTCCGAATACTAAATTTTATCTGAGTCCAAATTTTTTTTATTTCGATCCGCTATCTTGAATTCGGGGAATATGACCGCAAATTCCTAATCAAAGACTTCAAAAACCTTTTTGTATAAAAGTTCAAAGGTAATTTTAACAAACTTTGACAATAATAAATTTTTCCGAAAAAATCACTCTTTCCTCATATTTTTTTATTTATAATACTTGAACAACAAATATTTATGATTACTCAACTTTTTTGTACATTCTTTTATTGCCAAGATACCTGAAAAATAAAAACAAACGACCTAAATGCGTTAACTAGAAATAAAATGACCAAAATTGATAGAAATCGAGGTGGTACCGTAGGTTACCACCATGCTTCAAAGGATTAAGCGGGGACAATCGTAGTAGCGTCTTGATTTTAATAATTGTTTGCTCTGGCGGGATTTCGATATTAAAAATTTCTCAATTGAGACATTTAAGTCCCGTCGCAGAATACCGAAGACATGAAAATAACATGAATATCCAGATTATGTACGCTGGTTTGCTTTTAATTGGGGGGACATCAAATTCTAAAATTGAGAGGGAGAAAATGGATTTCATCATTTTGGTAACTACTTTTGCATCTGTCTAAACATTTTATGGTACCAATTTTTCCAAACTTATTTTATAGTTAAAGTGTATCTTAAATGTTTGTTTTTGAGTATTACATTCTTTGTTATCTTATTTTTTTACAGAATGGTATATGATCCAAATTACAATTCAATATGAACATCCCGGTATTTCTAAATATTATAGCGCCGCACCATCTTCAACCTATCCAATACACATTATTGTTATGCCTACGGGAGAAAAAGCAATCGAACCATTTTGTGTAACAATACCAAAGTCTAATACGAGTACGATGTATGATGTTATTAGTGAAATAGAAGATGTGTTATCAAATAATAAATTTGATTTGGAAGCGGCTTACACTAATAATAAATCATATTGGAAAATGCGGGAACGACAAAATAAGAAAATGAAGGTAATTCTCTGTTGATGTATAAAGTTTTTAATATCTTTAGAATAGTCGTGAATTTTGTATAAAAAATACGTGTGAACGAGTTCACTGTTTTATTAAAAGATATCAGTAAATGCAATAACAATAAATTCTTACAAATATGTATTTTGAAACGTCACGATTCGCGTACTCTAAATCATCTCAGGATTTAAGATATACTTGTTTTATTTAGACTGAAATCATAGACTACTTAGTAGATTTCAGGAACACTTATTGAATAATTTTCTTTATTTTAATATACATAAGTCTACGGCGTGTGTTAATTGTGCGAGTGAAAATTGGTTCACATATGTTGAAAATATTAAAAGAATTAGTTTGCGGCATAAAACGAAACATGTTTATTGTTAGAAAATATAGAAATTACAAAATGCATATGTTAAATGGAACTGAGTGGTATTCTACAGGCAGCAATAACAGAATTGGAGAACACATGGTTACGCGAATGGAGAATATTATTTATGGCAGATCCTATAGAGAATTTGGACTTGGTGCAAGATTTAGAAGATGTGATTGACAAACTGATAAGCGACGATACATCTACGTAAGATACATCATATTCTACTTGTAGAGATACCAAACAGTGTAACAGACGATATATTGTTTGCGGAAATAAAAGTAATTTATGAATGGAATTATCGAAGATCTGATTATTGCTCTAGCATACATATGATGAACTAGTTTTTTAATATTATTTTCATAGTCACTAATTAAAGACTCACTTAATGTTTTACGTATGTTACAGGCAAGTCATGTCGGACCGATCACGATGGCTCTTAAAAAAAATTGCCACAGCTTCCTGTTACTTGTCTAAAGCAGAAATTGCTATGGCTGTACAATACGTCTTACCAAATAATAGTAAACTTGCTGAAAATATTATATTATCCATTTACGGAAAGTTGGGTAGTGTACATCTCTTGAAATCTGCTAAAAGAAAAACGCTAGTACTGATTGTCGATGAGGTAAGTATCGTTCCGTTTTTCTGACTGTTCGATTATTATTATTATTGATTAGTTGTTATTATTCGACTATTTTTATTATGAATCAATAGAAATATTTACTTTATAATATGTTATAGAAAGTGCTCTCTTCTAACTGCATTGTAGCAAATATTGACTCTATGTTAATCGTTGTCTATTTTTTTTTTGACTACGTTCCTAAGATATATTCTCTGATTGGTTGATGGGTATGGCCTGCGCTCTGCCCCTCTTTGAAATAATAGAGAGATCCTGAAATCCCAACTAGGACTAATAAGGTTTTATTATACGTATATCTCTTGAGTAAACTATCCTATGCACTCCCAAAATCGGGAACCTTCTCGAGAGTCCCGCGATAATATATCCTCTAGCCCAATCAGATTCGCGGATAGGTCGGCTTCGAACGAATGCTCGCGATCTTCAATTGTCAATCGCAACAAAGAACGATTACTAGCAAAGAATAACATTAAAGAGACACTGCTTCTGATCAGGGAGATTAGCGATTCCTAAAAGATCGTGAAATGCAGCTAGGTAATGTTTTTGCATGTAAACAAATCTGTCTTAAAAAATAATTTTTTTGTTCCAGAATATGGATCATATTTCATTTGAATCTATGGATATATTGAAAGATCATCCGGTAACTCGATTTCCGTCTTTCCATATATCCTATGCTTTATTTAAAGAACATGAATCGTCTATCGTAAAAGGATGCAAAATTATTAAAAGTGATAACGATGTTGGTAGTTTTATTGTAAATCCTTCGAATAACTTGCCAAAAATGGAACAACGAATGAAACTATTTATTGACTATTGGCTGCCTGGATGGAAAGGTTTATATGGCGAAAAACCCGATGAAGAAACATTCGAAAACGCATTGGTCAATCATGATATTTTAATGTATGAAATTCACTGTGTAATTCATTTTATTCAGTTTGAAAACATCATACTTTTTAGGACGTTGATATTTATTAACCGATTAATATTAAACTCATAATGGAAAATATCGTAGAAAACAATTATTAATATTTATTAATTTTTAATTTAGGCATCATTTTAATGTAAATTCTATCACTATTGCAAGTGTACACTGTATCACATAATATGTTTAGCATTGAAATAAGCATAAATTTGTTTACCCCTTCACTTTGAGCTATAATAGGTTATAATTTTCAGCATTTGTGGTAAATTTTTTAAGATAAGAAGATAAACTTCGTATATTAAAACAATAATGTTCATAAAAATTATTTTTTTGACAACCGTTCGACAAACAAATCTTGTTTAACGGTACATTCTTGACAAGATTTACGCATTTAGACAGGTGTGGAAGATAAATTTTGTATTTAACCATTTCATATAATTAAATATTCACTTAGTCGTGGCAACTTAAACATATGTATTTACAAATGGATTTAAGTTTGATCTAAAGCAATATTCATTTTAAAAAATTGGAATAAATAAAGTATAGAGGTATTACAACTTTTTCAAAGCTCTAAGCAATAAAATTTTATATTTTTAGTATATGAATATTTTCATTCTGCGACACTTTACTTATGATAACTTGTTTCTTTCAGGTACAATGGGCATGGAAGTGGAATTCAATATTTGGCGGGCGAACGAATTGAAAAGCTACGGGTCAAAGCAACCGTTCTGTTGTTTGGTTGCGGAAGTGTAAAATTACAACGCGTTGGCGGACGATTTCCACCTTACGGTGTATCCAATCAATATTTGATAGCCTGCAGGTAATCTTATATACAAGATGTATAGTTATTTATGTAGATTTTGTACTAAATTAAAGATATACTTGTACAACTATATTATCAAAACTTATATGGTTATCAGATGTAACGAAATTTTACCAGTACAGGATGCTCTTTGTTAACACAGAAATAGATGCACTTTGTTCTGATAATGATAATATCATTAAAGAAATATTTATCAAGAACGTATCAGGGTATTTAATATACATAATTCCCATCGAAATAAACGGATATGTGCGTAAATAGCTGTATACAAGACTCAAAACAAATCGTTAAACCGTTTTGACTCAAATTTACAGGAGAAATAAAGTTTCGAATTTGAATGGAACAATAATATTTGCAACACTTACTATTCAAAAGCTTCGCGTTCGTAAAAATAATTTTTCTATGTTGATGAATACATGAGAGACGAACACATGGTTCTGTGCAGTCGTACCACAGGGTAAGCCATACATATACGCCTTGTTTTATTTTTTAGTCCCTGCGTCTTGGGCATGTTATGGGAAGTAACAGACGCTGATATTGATAAAATGACTGCTAGTTTCTTGAGTAATTGGATTCCATCCACACAAGAGCGGCCATGGAGTGATGTTGATCCTGATTTGTGGCGCAGTGGTACTTTTGGTAAGTATTTTTCATTATTAACGTTCTTTAAATTAAACGAAAATATATACAATATTTTCAAGGAAATAATATCTTATAATTGCATGTTTCGTTTTAATTAATTGATATTATTATAGAAATGATACAGACTTAACAATTTCAGTCAATTCGTTTCACATAAGCAATTCCATTACCTGGTATAAGATTCATATGTTTCATACTAAGGTTACTTAAAGTATACAGTAGAATACCCCAAAGCTAATACACTTTATGGCATTATGTTAAACTTTAAAGAACGCTGAATCGAAAAGTCTTTATTAACTTTAGATTACAGCTTTATGAACATGACCAATGAGCGCGGGCAAAGACGACCTTTGCAACAAGTTGAACGCGCTCACTTTATCTCTTGTTGCGTGGTAAATTCTGACCGAATTTGACTGGCGAATAATTCCAGCTTAGTCAATTTCTGTATTATTTAAAATAATGACGCGTACTGCATTTAAATGAATCTTATGCGCTGAAAAAAAAATAAAATAAAACGTCTTTACGTATCCCCTCTCTAATCGACCAACCTCTGCTATAAACCAAGATCAGCTTCCTGTTTTGTTCGCAGCGGCGTCTACGTTAATTATTACTCATGACATTCGAATACATAAAAAGGTCAAGAATTCTCATTAGAGCGTTTATTCGTTATTAGAGCCCCTTTCTTGCAGGCTGCATTCCTGAGGGTTGATGGACATAACTTGCGATCAGCCCCTCTTTGGACTAATAGAAGGGTTCTGAAATCCGGACTTGGACGAATAGAGAGGTGTTACTGTGTTTGTGATTGTTGTCACATTGTGTACGATGTGACAACAATGAATTGTCAATCATATGGAATATGTTTCAGTTTTCATAATTTTATTTACGTATATAATCAGTTATTTATTTCCGGATTGGCAAGTTGACATTACTATTATCCTATATATACTTTTCAACAAACATTTTTTCACATTTATAATATCGGTCTGTACGTGATCCGTAAATTACGTAATGTTAATATATTTTTTATGCGAAAAACAGTGTAAATGCAAGAGGAGAATAGTACTCCTCAATTCTTTAGAGTATAAAACTTATCACGGAGCAATAAATAAAATGAACTTGGTCAAATCAGCGAGCTGAACCCTACTACGTTTGGTATAAAATGGGGATGAATCGCGCCCGCTGCGTCTCCGGCGAGTGACATTGAGCCGTTGACCTTCGCATTTTTCTCACGAAATGACATTAAATTTATTGTCAAACTACTAATTGTCGATAGTCGTTAAAAGATTCAATTTATTAGTAACGTTATGGGCGTAAGTGGAAGTCTGTATCATGCTTCATCATGAAGAAACGGATGTTTAAAACTGAAGCGATATTTTTATCACCAACTATTTTTTAAAAGAATCCTACATGGTCGGTTTTTTGTAATAAGTTACTATCTATCATTTCGTAAATAATTCATCGCGATATCCTAATTTTTCGAGGCTTAATGGGGGAAAATGCCGGTTTTCCCTGTTTGCAACTTTAAACTTTTCGTTGACGTTAACTATTGTCATTTGAAATGGAAATTTCATTCTCGATCTCAGAAAAAATAAAATGCATATTGTAATGCCAACAGCTGCCGAATAATCGCAAAGCGCAAAGTGGTTTTTTGTTATTTTATGGTCATACTAAATTTTTAAAAAATTCCCAATGATAGGCACCCGAAGTTGTAATATGCAGGATAATTACTACGTCAGGTTAAGATGGATAAAAAATCCAATTCTAACTACTTGAAGTGGAATTTTTTTTTTAATAAAGAACATCAGTTTACATGGATGAATGCCGCTTTACGGTGCTTGATCCCTGAATCATGCGAATGACATGCTCAGATATAGTACTAGCTTTACATGGTCCCTTTCGTGAAACCGTTCGGAGTCGTTTTGTATACATTTGTTTTCTTCTTTCGGCCTACGAGAATTTTGATTAATATGATTCGTTTTCGGATACGTCATAAAACCTCTCTATATGTGCGCCGCGTGGAGGGGGTGAACGTAGGTGCGGACGTAGGAGTTAGTATAGATAGCGATATTAATACGGACGGATAGCCACAAGAAGTTTTAGCAATTCTGCAAGAATATGAGTCGAAATTACGTGATAACATAGTCTATGCTCTAATTTGGTATCTCAGTTGTTCCCGCGCTAATTTTCAAGTAAATTGGTTAAATTATTTGGGCGTGATCCGGCAACAAACAGACGATCCTTCATTTTTGTCGACGACTTTGTTACTCATGGCAAGGGACTTGCTTTCAAGAGCGTAACATTTAAGACTTAGTGTTCTTGATACGGACGACACACAATGTAAAGGTCAATGCAAAGTTTATGCTGCTTGTTACGACCCTGCGAAGCGCAAGAGTGAGATTGCACAGTTCACAAAGAAACTGAGTATGCGTTATTTCGATTCTCGTCACTGCAATTTTAACCAATAGCTAGAATAAAAAATTTACTAAAGTAGAAAACTAGGGATAGGGATAAAATAGAAATATACATTATACATAAGGTGTTTCAAAATTCACGCACTCGGAGAACATTGCGGTATTCGGGAGATATCACAGGTCCTGAAAATTACTTTTTTTATTCTGAGATGCTCAGTTTTTAAAGATAAGCAATGAAGCGCGACGGCTACGGAAATAATAGGTGGCTGCGAGTTCTGACTTTCCTTCCATTGCTTTTGATTCGCTGGCACCGTGAAAAAAAGCATGGTAAGAAAATTTTAAGTTTTGAGGTGCCTATTATTTCTATCGCCGCCGTGATTTGAATAGTTATCTTTAATCGACTCTCATGTAAAAACTAAGAATGTTTCAATAAAATAGGAGTCATTTCCAATATCTGTGATGCTTTCGGATGCCTGCCAATGCTCTCGAAATGCGCGAACTTTGGAATATCCTGTATACACATTTCGGTCTAGTCATACCAGTACATAAGATGAATATACTTTCGTGTTACAGCCGACAGAATAAAAATATAAGTAGGGATAAGTAGAACATGTCTTGGTGTACGAATAATTTTCCAATCAAATGTTGAATTTCTTTTCTGAAGGACTTTTTTCTTTAATATGACACCGCAATGCAAAATACATTTATGCTCGCGTCTCTTTGTCAGTACACGGTATGAAAGTCAAAAAGTAAATTTTGAAAAGAATTTTTTATATTTTACATCGTGGTTTCCTGCAAATGAATGATGTGGTGACATACATTAGAATGATTCGTTAACAGATTAGCAGATTCACGTCATTAGTATAGTCATTATAGATCAATATCCGATTAACTACCTGTTACGTAACACATTTTTTATTATTTTCGTGACAGTATATCATTCATAACCCCCCGATCTATAGCAACACTAGAATTGCAGAATCAGCATGGTACTCAGTGCATTGCTCGTGTCATCGGTCCAGCTGTTTATTTGAGCGTATTCTTAAGGTCCTAGCTACACCTAAGAGCATCAGTAGAAAATGACTATACCTATAAACAGCAAAACTCGTGATACCGGTGCTCAGAATTCGTTTAGCTTCGCGCACGAAAGATCGAACCGCATATTGTTACTCATGGCTCTAACTGTTAGAGTATTAGAACCAGTGTAATATTCGCAATCTGCCTTAAGTACGGATTCGCTGTTACGTACCCCAGGAAGCAAGCTGGATCGGTTACCGGGCAAAATTGATGTGCACAGACTAGTCTTTCCCAAATCAAATAACACATATACTAGATATTTTCTGTCCCACTAAATTTCTTTTCGCCTTAACCTCACACAGTCATGTTTTGTAATTCAATAATGAAATCTCTACTCCGAATCTCTCATTTGCTTAAATAGATAAACCTTATAAACGGCAATCATATATTAAACCGTAATAATTATTGTAACAATATATCGAAAATCCAAAGTTCCTCGCGTATTTAATTTTTAGCGTTCATCCAAAAGCATTTCTTAGGCAATACCACTCTATGCTGAAATAACAAAGCTTATTTCAATACCTTAAAAACCAGCAGCGAACCCACCATTGAGTGTGTTCTTACCGCTTGGAATTCACTCAAACTTTATTCACGATACCTGTGGTTGTTCCTTTCCTTTTTTGTTACTTCTAAATTTTTATTATCAAATTTAAAGGCCTCGCTAGCCACTACCGTCTACGTAACATACCTATATCAGTACAGTTTGATAATTGACATCTCTTAAAACTGTCAACAGGATTCCTTGATAACGAAGCCAAGAAATCTTCAGACCAAAAAACAACAGAACCAGAAATGCTGAGAGCAGTAGCGAAATCAAAAAATGTTTGTTCACACTTCATGACGGCTGCTGCAATTGTCATTCGCGGACTACCTATAAAACTTGTATAATTTTTGTCACTTTGTTATTTAAATAATTGTATTTTTAAAATAAATGTATAACTTTTAATATTCCTTTAGTAATCTGCTTGTATTTTTATACCAATGTAATTCCCACCTCAGACAGTATATATGCATCCAAAAGTAATCTGTAGGATGTTTAAAAGACAACTCTTGTCTCATTAATAGCCTTAAAAACAACTTTTTAACATTATGTTTTATTCGGCTTTGTACCTCAATATTATTCCGATTAAGCTCAGAATTTGTTCAGTCAAATTATTATATTCGAAGAGAATTCGCAATAAATGAATAGCTGTAACATATTTGAAGCTACTAGCATACTAGTTGCCAACAATATTTAATATTGTAGCTAAATAAATTGTATACTGCCCTCATAATGTAAATATAATATTTACAACTTTTAACACGATAAATGGGCTTTTGCATGCTTAAAAATATTGATACCCTAACTTTAAGGTGTAACTCACTAAATTTTCAAAATTCATGAAAATGGTTGATAAATAATATTTGTGAAAATAAACAGTTTTTTTTGTCTCCTTTAAAATTTCGAAAACTTGGGTGGGTTAAATTTAAAAGTTAAGATATGAACATATATTCTTATAAAGCTATCTCGTGAAACAATGAACGACCCAAGTGATTATATAAAATTGAGAGTATATACAACCTGTAACTTAAAACGGAATATTTTATGGCCATAACACTTTTAGAAAGGGATATTTTTCTAGCGTAAACATACATATAGTAGATGACGAAAATTGCTGATATAAAAATAGTTAAAATCATAGCCTTAGGTTATACATATCATTGTAGTAAATGCAAAATGTTTCACACAAATACCAAATAAAAATCAACTATGAAAGACAATTATATACAAGCATGTGATTTACAAAAGTATTGGAAAGTCGAATTACCATAGTGAGGCTGCAGTGTCACGCTGTCATGGCCTTAAAATGGCAGTTTGGCTGTGTTTATTTGTTTAGTAGTGCATCATGGCCATTACCATAGCACATAGCTTATTAGTAAAAATGCTCATTGCTAATTCGTATTATCAAAACGAAATAATTTCATAAATATTACATTTTAATTACAAATATATTATAAATGTACAGTACAATTTGGTTATAAACACATTTCGCTTCTTGCCTTTTTCCCTCAAGCTTGGGAGCTACTCTACACCAAACAACGTCCAAATTATAGGACACATCTCGTTATAAGCTTCAAGTGAAATTCCACTGGAAAATTATATATGTAAGCTCAAAGACGTGTACTCTTAGCGCTAGACAATAAAGCTCGTTTGAAACTTGAGTAGTTCGGAGCAATGCGATTATAGTCACTGTGGTGAGGAAGCTGTAATTCTCAAGGAAATTTGTCGTGCAGCCCCAGCGAGAGTTTTATGACCAGATTGGACTGTATTATAATGTTGTATACATTTTGTATCCATACAACACAAAATGATATATTTAAGGAGGTTGGAGCGCTTCACGCCGGTCAAATCGGTGCTAAATTTGAGTAATCGTTTTTGTAAATTTGATGCATT
>JARQSV010000641.1:8632-20741 GCA_030142285.1 Calameuta idolon
GCTTCGGTTATTAACTGAACGGAGCAGAGAATTTCTGCGCGTAACTTTATTAAATTAATAATGCAATTGTCGGAAAGCAGAAAATTAAAAAAAAAAAAAAACTTCATACATATTAATCCAGATGTATTACAGGTTAAATTTTGGTCCTCGATTGCAAACGCGGCAAACGATGATTAGGTCCGTTGAAAAATTCAACGGAGGATTTAAAAGAAAAATTAAGAAGCTCGGATACAATTCGGTCAACGTATCCGGCAGGAAAGGCTTGGTTTCGTGTCTTGGAATTTTTTCCAAAAATTTCTATAGCCAAAAGAACAATTTTGGCGGCTGCATTGAAAATTCCAGCGTAAGATATTCAAAAATCGCGTAATCGCGATAATTTGGAACAATTACTTTTTTTTTTTTCTTTAATACAGTCAATCATCTTTTTCTCTGAGCATAACGTCAGCAGTAGGAAAATTCTTTCGGATAAACTATACAATTCACGCGAGTCTCTCGACGGAATTTAATGAGCGACGTTGCGACTTTAAGACTGAAATAATAATAATAGTCTTCCGAAGGATACAGCTGAGGATCGTGACGCCACTGGGATTAATGCTTGTTCGACGTCTCTCATTTGTATAAGCATGGGCGTCGCGACGCTCTCTCTTATACGTATACTCGGATCTCTTCTGCCTTTTGATCTCGCTGAGAAAAATGATAACGCCCTCGCGTGAAAAACGAAACTATATACACTGGGGAACAATGAAAGAATTCCGTAACGCTCTTATATACGTATATATATATATATGTGTGTGTGTGTGTGTGTGTGTTTTAAGGCCAAGAATGACAAAAAATCATCCGACCATTAGAAATGCGTTTAGAGAATTGGAGATTTGGCGTTTCGCTATATATTTTTCATTCTTTTCTTCGTTTGGGTCCCAATTTTTTCTTTTTCGATTCCTTTGCACTCGACGCATTCGCTTCTCCATATACGGATCGGCATTCCGATTGATCTTGGATTTTTTTTTTTTTTTTTTTTTTTTCTTACGAATATAATATATACTTCGTTCAATCAGAGTTCTACGCTTTTCGTTTAAACGACAGTAATATTAACTCGCTGTATAATTGCTACACCGTTCGACAGTAATTATTATGTACAATGACACCGCTTAGATAGACTTTAGATTGCAATGGTACTTCTCTTTAGTAACAAATAAATTAAATATAACCCACGTGGTATCGGCCGAAAGGAAAAAAAAAAAAATCAAAAAAAGAAAAGTGGATGTGTGCAGGGAGGAAGTGGGGGGGGGGGGTGTGATGGAAATTCTTAAGAATAAAGAATGACGAGTTACAGTAATGCAAGGACTACCGTGCAGGCCTCCTTTTTTCAAAATCTAAAATTGGCCTTGACAGCGTCCCTTCGCTCTCTTCTCCCGTAGTTTTCTATATCGAATCGATGCAATTTAACCGCTAACCTAGCTGTCCTAAAAATACTCATCGATTCCGTAAGTGCGCGTCCTAAGCGTAAAGACAAAGGTATGCGTAAAGGCATACAAGAATATATTTTGAGACGCCCTGTAGACACAACGATAACAAAAAGTATCAGAAGACGCAGCAACAAGGGCGGGGGAAGGAAGGCGGCGAACAGTGAAAAAATTTTGGAATTTCGTTGACTCGTCGTCAGTCGGTGGAAAGTAAAAATACAAAAGGAAAGGAAATAGGAAAGAAAGGGAAAAAATATATACTCTGTATCTTTCACTCGGGTCGTACCAATTTACAACGCGAACTTTCTTCGACCTTTCGCCACCGGGTGATAAGAACCGGAAACACTATCATCCGCTCATCGTCATTCACGCATACTGAAAAAAAAGGGTTTTTCCTTCGCCACTGGTCTCCTCTTTCTCTCACGAAAGAGAAAGACAACCTTATCGGGAAAAGTTCTCCAGCTTGTTACAAGGATTCGCCCTGTCCTGGTTCACAGTCGGCACGAAGTATCATAAGGTGTCTGTCGTGACGGGTGTCGGCTGTGAATCTGCCGAAAAAAAGAGTCCGCGGGGGGTAACGAGACTCTTTCTTCCCGAAGAGTCGATAATGAATTTGGCTCTTTTTTTTCTCAAATTTTTTTTCCAAAAAAAGAAACGCACGACAAAGCGTTAATCTTTACTGCGACACCAGGTCCACGTAGTTCGCCGGATAGAGACCTACTCTTCCGTCCTTTCTTCCTTTGCACCAGCCCTGCTCGTCCTCGTCCTCCAATTTCTCGAAGATATCACCTGGAACGATCAACTGGTTCCCTTCTCTGTCCAAGACACCCTTGCTCTTTTCATGCACCAACGATGCATTTCGAAAAGTCTTACCCTGCTTGAAGCTCAGCTCGTCGGCCTCCGCGCCCTCGTAATCGTAAAGCGCCCTCACGGGGACACCTGGTTCTCCGTTATCGACGAGAGGCTCGCCTGCGTCCTCGTCCCATTCCTCCTCCTCGAAGGGGTTCGATTCCTGCTTCGCGCTGTTGCCGTTCCTGCGTAACGGGGACGATTAGAAATTAATTGTCTACAGCAGCTGGACCACTCGAGACAATTGATCCGCTCGCGGACTCACGTGATGGTCGCAGTCCTGTTCACCGTGCTGGCCTCGTGGTTATTCTTCTCCGACGTTTGCTTGCTCGAACTAATCGTGTCGGCTTTCGCATCCCCGTGATTCCCATCGTTCGATATTACGCGGGCGCTGGACTTTGCCTTCACCTTGTGATTTACAGGTGGAAATTCCTAAATAGATTAGAGAGACCTTAATCAGTAGGATTTCGTTATCGCTGCCGTTTACAGAGTTCTGCGTGCAGACGACAAGAACGATGCAGTGTCGATTATAAGAACTTTAAGCTACTCCTCGTCCACTTTTAATATCAAATTATCATGTTCGTGCAACTTGGACGCATGTTTAATAAAATAATTATGTATACAGCAACATGCTACAAGATGCACATTGGATGTAAATTTTTTTTCGATAATACAAAATACTGTTACACACGAGTTCAAATAAATGGATAACATATGATTCTGACTCTAAATAAATTCCCGTGTGAAAAAAAAAAAATTGTACCTTAACGGGACTCGTTTTGTGATTCAAGCAAGAATAATAACAGACTTAATGGGAAATTCTAGCGCTAAACACATAATATTGCACACGAGTTAGTTGCATTGAAAATAAAGAAATGCGAACAGCCAGGAAATAAGGATAATTAATTGTGCGTTTTCCGTGTACGCGCGATCTGACCCTTCTGCGTGGTTCTTGAGTTGCAGAGAAGAGAGGAGAAAAAGAGAGAGAGAGAGAGAGAGAGAAAAGAAAGGTATCGAGTGAATATAAACGAAAACATCATTACATGCAGATCCTCGCCAACGGGACGCTGATTGATGAGAGTGATCGATCCGGCTGGCAGAGCCTCCTTGGATTTGGATCCCTTGGTGATCTCGCGGAATTCCTCTGTGTAATCCTGCATAAAATAGCAACACCCACACAATAACATGCAGGCATTCCAAAAAAAGGACAAATAAAAAGATACCGAAGGGGGAGGACTATCGATTACTCTAAGGAAGGTGCACCCTGCACAGGTGAGGAACCTTCGCAGCGAGTCTGAATTCCCTAAGTGTATCGAAAGGTTACAGGGCAGGTGGGTTTAGATTATTATTTAAAAAAAAAAAAAGAACAATCTTTAATAACAGGAAACGAGAGACAAGTGTAACGAACCCTTTACAGATTCTTTTCTTTTTTTTTTTCCTTGTCGCTTGTTCCTTTGTTCTATCGATTATAGAAAAATCCAACCATGAGCAAAGGGTGTCTTGTTACATGCGCTGCATAATGGCCAACTTCAGGGCGTGTATTTACCTCGAATTGGGGCCAATTCATGGCCATGTTCACGCCATGATTGTTCGACCACCACTTCAAGTCCTTCTCGTGATCAGCATTGTTGATCGTGTGGTAGAACTCCTCGTATATCTGTGGCAGCCTGAAAATGAAGATGATCGTTTTATGACAGTTGGTACTCGGCGATGAAAGTAAGCGTGGAGAAAATTAATTTTCTCACAGTCTCAAACGATGAAGTTACACTCACACTGGATCCTGAGATATGTTTAGGCACTTGTGAATGCCAAATAGAACGTCCTTGAAGAACTGTAATCGCTGGGCCTCCATTTCCTGACACTTCTCAAAGACCTGGGTCATGTCCTCCATGTACTTTGGATTGTACTGATTGATCTCCTGAAGCGCAGCCTCGTACTTTTCCTTGGCCTTCTGGACCTCTTCCTTCGTCTTCTGCACTCTGTCCTGCATCTTCTTCACCTGATCGACAGAGGCATCCCTAATCAGCTTTTGAGCTCCGTCGCAAGTGAGCGACATTCAAATTCAAGGCAAAGATCAGGCCCAAACTTATAATGGCTTTTGGACTTTCATTCGTTCCAAAAATTTATATTATCTTTGATCCCCGTGTCTTCAGCCTCGAGCAATGATAAACCAAAAAAAAAAAAATAAAAAATTTCTAACACTTCCAAAAACTTTCAAAAATCCAGTGCGCCAAGAATACCAAATTATTGTGACGTTAAGATCTCATCTGGCGGAATCCAAAAATAAAATTTCAGTTCACTCTCAATCCAGCAGAGTTTCATAGTTCCTGATGGTTTTCTAACAATAGTTTTGGTCATTTAGCTTAAAAAAAAAACAATCATAAAAATCAAATGCTGATTTTCCATCCAGCATCCCACATCCGAAAATTTATTTAAGCAGTAATGAATTGGATAGATTTTAACGAACTCTATAGTTCCTCATAGTTTTCAACGGTAGTTCCGGCCCATTAAAAAAAAATAATAATGACCAGAACTGTTGGTAAAAGCTATGAGTAACTATAGAGTTAGTTAAAATTTATAAAATTCATTAAAGTTCATTTTATCCGAATGACCAGAACTATCGTTAAAAACCATCAGGACCTACGGAACTCTGCTGGATGAAAAAGGAACTATAGCTTCATTCTGAGATGCTACCACGTGAGATTTAAACGTAATAATGATGAATATCAAATCGAAGAAAAATTCTACACGACATTACGAAAAAGCGTGCGTTTTTTCAAAATTTTCTCATATACCCGTAGTCGACGTTTACACTAAAAAGTAGAACAATGAAATTATTATTGAAAAAAAAAAACCAAAAAAAATCTACTCAAGCAGCAGATAGTAATAACGATTCGAAAATAAAAGCGTTTTACGTGGAAAAGGGCTTTAAAAAAAATGCCGCCAAGTAATGCTTACCAAGAGAGCTTTCTGTAACGTAGAGAGAGAAAAAAAAAAAGAAAATTGATTAAAACATGCGACATGCAACATTATTATACATACAAGCTCAACGTCTCCTATCTTAGAATTCCTAAGGCACTTTCGCACTCTGAGGCCCCATGCACCACATCCACATTTTGTCATCTAGAAAGGTCGTTACAGTGGCTTTAGGCAGGGACCCGATTCGCATAAAGAATTTTCCACGATCGATGAAAAGATGTCGATGCGTGATTGATAATCTAACGGGAACGTAGGTGCTGGGCCGATAAGAAAGTATATCGGCGACATGAAGGACGAAAACAGTAGCGACGAGACTCAGAGACCTGGTCGCGTACGTGAATACTGTAAATCGTCCTTTATAAACGGTTCGCGAAGCTCTTGGGCAACGGTCAACGCAGATCCATACGAAATCAGTAACTCGTGAAGGACAATACAGAAGGGATTAAGTATAGTACACAAGAAACAGAGAAAAAGCCAAAATCATGCAAAATTTTTGACAAAAAACAGATTGGTGTATGCAGTGACATACGTTTTCAGAGCCTCGGGCCATCTGAAAAGAATCGTTGCTAAAGAAGAAGAATTGTCTGGATCTACCGTAACGGGGAAAGGACAAAATGCCTCGATAGATGGCGGTTATCCAAATAGTAACGAAAGAGTCGTTAGAGTACCGCCGATGCAGTTCGTTGGGACGGTCAATATTAAATTTTCAAACTTTTTCTTGCCAAGAAAAAAAAAAATCTTTCGTTTCGTTAATTCACGTAAAAGCTTGCACGACGACGCTCGTTATCGGCAGAATGAGAAAAAGTTTGAAAGCTCGCAAAAGTGTGTCAACGAAATGACTATCGTATCGATGAGCACGTAAAATGATCGCACGTGATAACAGTGAGAAAGATTTCTAGCTGCTATGCCGAAAAAAAAAAAAAAAAGAAAATCGAAGTACCTGATCAGGCGAGAGCGAACTATCCGCGGACGCGTTGCGCTCCATATTGGCTGCCGTTCTCTCCGTCTTGCAGCTGTTGTGATACTCGGACTTTGCCTTCTCGACCTTCTGAAGAAGCTTCGCCCAGGGTTTCTGCGCCTTCTTGAACGAGTCCTCCATCTCCTTGCGTTCCTTCAGAGTCATCATGGACTGCGAAGGACGAAGACGAAGAAGAAAATGAGAAACCCGATTACGTGCCAGAGCCAAGCGATGCTCGTGACGGTCGTTAGGATAAAAACGGGTCGCGTGCGAAGCGAAGACAATGTATAATGATAATAATAATAGAAAAAGAACAATTAAATACATACCTTGTGATAAGTGTCCTTCTGCCACGTCTTCACCTGCTGTATTATATCGTTGCACAGATTCTCCTTGACCCTGAGGTGGAGGTCGCAGAGTCTGTCGGACTCGACCAGGACTCCCTTCCAGGCAGCCTCCGTGGTCCCGTACTCCGGTCCCTTCTCGATCTTGTCATTCCAATTCTTGGACCAGCTCTTCAGGGCCTTTGCGTAGCTCTTCTCGATCTCGGCGCGCTCCTGGACCAGGGCGATCAGACTGTCGCAGAGCTTGTGACCGTCCTCGATCCTCTTGGTGGTGCGTTTGTAATTGCCAGGCTCCCAGAAGGAGTCCGTCGTAGCTATGAGCATATTGTCGTCGCTGTGATGTGACATCTTAGCCTAGGACAGTGAACCCAGCTGACCTGAAAGACCAAGAGAAGTAAATAAGCGCGATTCACAAGGGTCGAAGGTCATCGTCTTTCAGGACCCGAACTAACGGTTTTGAGATCATCCGAGTGACCCGCTTGCCGACGCTGTAACCACGCCGTCCGAACGAGTATCTCCACATACCGCGAAAGGCCCAACTATAAATTGAGTACATACGTGTTTCCCCTATGGGAAACACATGGAATCGCGATGATGAAAGTCATTTTCAGCAGTGAGCTACTGGAACGCCTTTATTGGATTATGGGCTGGCGATCATCGATTGGCCCAATTTGCGAAGCCATTACAAATCCAATCCGTGGAATGTGGTACCTACATATATATATATATACCTGTCCCAACGTCCCTTCGGCATACGAGCTACGTACATATGTACCTGCAGGAATAAATGCTGACCTGGAACGTAACCACGTGTCACGCGATCATCCATTTCGAAATTCATTACCGTTCGCCTCCGAATCGTCCACGGTATCGCTTTAATGCGAACAGCTCCAGTGGTTGCGTCGAACGGTTCAATAAATTTATCAAAGTCAAAAAAAAATATCCAAAATTTCTCTTCACCTTCAATTCAATTTTCACGAATGCATAATCCTCGCAACGACTGAGCAAGATCATTCGGACTTTCCAATCTAGATCTCTTATCTGTATGCGTTATCCATGTTTCGTATCGGTTGATAAGTTAGATCACTGTTTCATATACCGTTTAAGAACGCACCACCGGTTTAAGACTTTCATAACGACATTCTCGAGGGAACTGGTGGATGCCAAGAAACGTCCTTGCGATTGAGTAAAGTACTGTATCGATTATTGATCTCGATCGACGCGATCGTTGATTAATTGATTACTTCAAAGATTAAAAAAAAAAGTTGAGAATCAACGTCAAGTCGTATAAGACAAATGTTCCTCATTTTTACGTAACGTCCCATAACTACATATATAGTGTGTATGTACAAGTAACACAATATCCATCCAGGTAAAGATCAATCGTACACATATTAGAGTAATCAAATACTTTTCCGTTTGACGTTATCATTCACAGAAATGAGATCATCACGTGACAATGGTATCTCCCGGAGGAGTGAAATCTTATCATTTCAAGACGATTAGAGCGTCTTAACGAGACTCGGGCGTTATCAGCCAGTTTCGTCGTGGCAAAGCAAAGCTCGATAAGAGCCAAAGAAGAAAAGCCGATCGAGCGAAAGTCAAGCGACAGATCGGTCCAATGAAAATCTACAAGGAAAGACATAAAAACGAAGCAACTTAATGAAAATTATTATCGACTCGTCCGTTTTCCGAAGACATTTATATACGCGAAGATAACCTGCTACATCGACTACATAACGTGTATCGGCACACAAGTGCACGTCCAGTGTACGTAAAAGGCTCTGATCTATGTGGATCATGATATAGAGATCTACGACCCCTAACAAGTCCATTATCCCCTTGCGCTATTCTTGTAACGACTCACCCTGGGATAGTAGTAGGTACAGTCAGGGCAAAGACCGAAGCTTCGTATCACAGGGAGCTTTTAATATAATCAGAGTCGATCAAAATCATATATATATATATATATATATATATATGTATACTCGGTTCACGAGGATGCTGGAGGCCTGAATCCAATGAGTCAATAGGCGTCTCGCGTCATCTTGATATTAATGAACAGCCCGTTAGCGCTGGACCATTGGAGAATGTGGGACTGTCTGACAGAGTCCGATTCACATGTATCAATAGAGTATCACAGAGGATCCGATGAGAACAATGATCAACGCTAGACGAAGAGTCCAGGACGGTCATCGGTGATGGGACGACGCTATATATATATATATATATATAGGAGCGGTGGATGTTTTCAGGAAGACGAGATCGATGATAAATAAAAATCTAAAAGAACGTGGAAGAAGTCGACGTGGGCAGTGGAATGCTGTCTGGTCGGCTAGGAACGGTCAACGTTCAGAAGAAGGTCGCGGACGAAGGTTTAACGTGTGATTACGTGGCTTTGAATTTTTGGCTTTCGATCAAGTTGGCCAGGTGAAGCTAGTGGATGCGAGAAAGAAAAAAGCTCAAAGTACGTGGAAAAAATAATAATTGGCCTCATCGCGCAGGAGAGTGAGATACGATAAGATCAGGCGCAGAGCCTGGATCCTGGAAGGGAGCAGCCGGCCGATTTCAAGTGGGGTCAGATAAGGAACCTTGTCGCTCTGGTCTTGTCTTATCGACGAAGGGTGCAGTATTTTTTTATCGATCGGGCAATCAAGTCCGACACACGTATCTCGTGCAAGTGGCAAAGGGAATACCTGGGACATGTCTACGTCACACCGTCGGACGGTCCAGATCGTCACTCTGTACCAGAAAGAGACATAAAATTTCAAAGGGATTTATCTCGCGGAAATAATGTCTCTTCTTATCACTCTGGAGGAAACGTGTGCCGAAGGTATAAATTGCACAGGTGAAACCGACCAGTATATAATTACAGTACGGAGCTGACATCTCGACGAAGCACAGCTCTCGAGTGATGCTGCGATTTATAGTGTTGTGAATGAGACTGTAGAAGAGTATAGTCCGTACGCTTTAAGTTACACGTGACATGGTATGGGAGAGATAAGAGAGAGAGAGAGAGAGAGATACATAGGACGAATAGAACGTGCAAGAGTAAAAGCATTGAGGTAGGCGAGGAGGCGAAGCCTTAAAGGGATTTCCGAGCGTGCGTGTGCGCCCACCCGTTATTTAAAATCATGTCAATAGAATGTACAGGGTGTCCGTTGTGAAGTCCACTTTTTTTTTTTTAATTACGTAAAATGCAAAATTTACGTTAAATATGTATCTCGTTGATATCAATTTAATTTTTTATATTCGGATCTGCATTGTTATTATTTAGGGTTATGTCACTTTGACTCATCCTCCCTTTAGCCTATCTTACGTCCCAGTTGCGATCACTCGCGAGAGCCACCGTCGATAACGTACGTATGATAAGACGTCGCAAATACGTATGACTAATTGCCGACGTCGCTTATCAGCGATAAGAATCTGCCGTCGGGTCGAAAGAGCGAATTCGATGGTATTATGCTGTTTTAAAATCGACGCGAGTACCGTTTGACGTAGATGGCTGAAAATCGACGCCGTTTATTATTTATGTAATATGATTGTGCGGAACGTGCGCATGCGCAGAAACGCACGAGCCGTAAAGACGTCGATCGTGAATCATATGTTTAATTGTTATTATTTCGCTCATCTCTATAAATACACGTGGAAGTTTTTTTATTCCATCTGATCAGAGAGTATCGGTGGGTTTGGAAATGGAATTTTGAAATTAGTTTTTCATTACAAAAAAAATTTTTTAGGAGTTTCAGATACGTGATCAAATTTTTAAAAAGCCTCTAACGAGGAGCGAATTTAAAAAATTTTATTTTTCATTTACCAAAGTCCCCATAAGTGTGTCTCTCTCGCACTCGCGAGTGGTATAGAAAATTGAAAAAAAAAACAGTGACAAGACTTCGCTCGATCGAATTTCCAGTCTGTCAAATAAGCAAAGGAGATAATTAAAAGCGGATTTTTTTTCATTGTTATTTTACAAGTCGGTGGTTAGTTAAAATGATATCGCACTAATTGTCAAATCTGACTACAGTGCATTTCAGTTGGATAACTCCGGTGCATTCGAAGTATAGTCTCTGCGTCATATGTGTGAATAGGTAGAGCATGTGTGTGGGTGCGTGTATCAGACGTTATACATACATATATAGCACGGCGCGTATTATGGAGCCAGGAACGAGCGTCCATCACACTTGAATCATAAACGGCAGGTCTTATTTATACCGGGTGTCGAATCGTTAAGGAAACCTCAAGGAAAACAAGCTATTATCGTAAATTCTCGTAAATTTGTGGCAAAGCGTTTCGTTAATACATTTAATTCCTCTGGGAAGACTGGCTGGTGCGATCTAGGCCGCGCGCGCGTGACTAACAATCCTGAGAAAACACTAGTGTTAAGGCCGTCGGATTGAAGAAAAGAAAAAAAAAGAAAAACATACCGTGGAAATCGTAAGAAAATTTACATACCAACACACGTGTCTCTAACGAATAAAGAATTCCTTTAAAGATTGTTCTCAATCTGCACACACATAGCTCCGCTTTTACTCGTGCGCACGCATACTTTCTTTTTTCTCCGTTATCAAGATCTACCTTTAAGAAACAGATCGAAATTTCGTCTGCGTAATCGGGCCTTTTGAAGAACGAAAAGAAATTTGGTTCGATCGAGCGCGCTGAAAAAAGTTTTCGAGTGAAAAATGAAGGAGGCATTAAAGTCGGTTGCAAACTTGGCTGAAGGCAGCAACGTGGCAAATGGGCGACAAGGGCTGCCAACGACAGTGAAGCACGGTGCGTCATTTCGATAACGATTATCATGGGTCCCTAGGGAGTCTGGGAGGCTGGGAGGCCGTGTCCAATGTGTATGTACACAGAGGTATTTATATACGTACAGACTACATACCTATGTATATGTATACATGCCTGGGACGATGAAGGCACAGTGGCGAAACTCACCCTACTACAGTTTCTGGGTTAAATGGGCATGCGCCTTCGGAGAGAAAATACACAGGCATATTTTTTTCTACTTTTTTGCCTTTTCATTATTCGAAAAGTGAAGCTTGTGCCTGAAATAGTGGAAAAGACCTTCATTGTACGTCCGTCATGACTGTACGAATTTTTCTCTTGTTATACGAGCTTCGCGTCCCATTCCAAACTCTTGGAATACTTAGACCCGTTCTATTTTTTAAAATCCACTGTTTCCAAAAAAAAAAAAAATAGTTAACTGCCGGAAACTGGATACACCAAAATTTGGAGTGACGGAAGGACGTCTACGGAATGACTATACCGATAATTATTCGTCCTCGTGCTGCACCCACGTGCAGTGCTTGGATGCGAATGGCCGCTCGTGCTGCGCGGCAAGCCGGGATGCTCCCTAGGGATAAAGAGGAGGAAGTTCGACAATGGGAAGTTACTAGGAGCGGACAATCAGAAGTATATGTTAAATAAGCAAGTAACAAGCTGGATCCACCACACTCGTTTCGAGCCCAAAATTCTGATATATAACAAGTTGAGGTTATCATTACAGGTGAGTGAGA
>JARQSV010000641.1:20841-33317 GCA_030142285.1 Calameuta idolon
CTGGATCCACCACACTCGTTTCGAGCCCAAAATTCTGATATATAACAAGTTGAGGTTATCATTACAGGTGAGTGAGAACGAATTTGGCGGACCCAGCCAGAGCCCAACCTGGGTTCATCACATTCGTTTCTGGGTGGTAGCTTCAGAAAGAGTGGTCCGATTTAATTGCGACTAGGCGCATTCGACACCATTTGAAGAGCCCAAAATTCTGATATCTAACAAGTTGAGGTTATCATTACAGATGAGTGAGAACGAATTTGGCGGACCCAGCCAGAGCCCAACCTGGGTTCATCACATTCGTTTCCGGGTGGTTTCTTCAGAAAGAGTGGTCCGATTTAATTGCGACTAGGCGCATTCGACAGCATTTGAAGAGCCCAAAATTCTGATATATAACAAGTTGAGGTTATCATTACAGGTGAGTGAGATCGAATTTGGCGGACCCAGCCAGAACCCAACCTGGGTTCATCACACTCGTTATTGGGTGGTAGCTTCAGAAAGAGTGGTCCAATTTAATTGCGACTAGGCGCATTCGACAGCCCATAAATAGCCCAAAATTCTGATATCTAACAAGTTGAGGTTATCATTACAGGTGAGTGAAATCGAATTTGGTGGACCCAGCCAGAACCCAACCTGGGTTCATCACATTCGTTTTTGGGTGGTTTCTTCAGAAAGAGTGGTCCAATTTGATTGCGACTAGGCGCATTCGACAGCTCATAAATAGCCCAAAATTCTGATATATAACAATCTGAGGTTACCTTTACAGATGAGTGAGATCGAATTTGGTGGACCCAGCTTGTTTCACATGAAATAACCATACGATCGAATGCCAAGTCACACCTTATAATTATCCGCAACTAGAGTGCGAGAGACAGTCAGCACGAAGGAGGAATATAATCAGCCACGTAGTAACCCGACAGATTTGTTTGCCCAAGGGCTATTTCTGTTTCACGTAGAAAGCAAAAATTCGCTAACACGGTGAACGGTGAATTTCAATAGTCGCGACATTCGCTCCGTGCGCACTCGAATGTTTCGCAAAAGTACAGACTGCGGTGAAAGCATGAAAAGAGCTTGCGAAAAGATTGCCAACTGTGTAATTAGGGGCAGACTCGTACAGAGCGACCTTGGGTAGGAGCTTGTTAATAACCCCTTCCCTCCCCCTCCACCCCTCCTGCGCCCCCCAGCAGCACGATTTCGCGACGAATCGGATCAGCCGACAGGTGCCAATTAAAAAGAGGCAAGGATAAACTTTTTTTTTTTAGATAAGAATCGTCAGAGACTTTGGTCAGTGGATAAGATGATTTTTCAAAATTTTTCCTTCTCTCCAAGTCGAAAACTGTGTGGATGCCGCTTTAAATGTGACGTGCCCGAAAAGATTCTTTTGAAAATTGAAATCACTGCGAGGACAAAAAGTCTCCTGGATGAGTGTACCCAGATCGATCCGAGATTCAACCCTCCGACTACATTGTAGCTTTTCTATCCTCTTGCCCCCCCCCTCCTATGTTCCACCGCCCCCTCAAAGTCCTCAACGCTCGCTCAAAGTTAAATCCGGCTTCGAAATTCACGTTGCGCGAACGTTGAATTGATAAGAGGGCAAAAATTTGCTCAACGGACGATTCTCATATTCAGGAACTTGTTGCTAAAAAGCCGTTCGGTACACCAAAGCGTACAAATACACGGAATCTTTTTCAAAGTGGTTAACAGCCAGAAGACTATTTTAACGTCACGTTCTTTTTCCAGTCTGTGATACTGAAAAAGCCCGACGAGCAAAGAAATGATAAGCCTTTGATTATGGAAATTTTTTTTATATACTTGACGTCTTCTGAAAAGCCTCTGGTAGCAAAATTCCTTTTTCTTCAACGCGCCACTCCAATGTTCAAGGTGGTCCCAGCGCCATCTCCGTGAATAGGGAAAACCCACCCATTCTAACTCCCACAAGGATCTACGAAAAATGGGTAAAAAAAAGAAAAATCCAGAGAAAACAGATGAACAGAGCCTAACGGATGACACGACTAATAACGTCTCTTGAATACTCCCGGAATAGCGAGGAGAGACTATAGAGTATGAAAAAAAAAAGTTCAAATACTTTTCATCCCCTAATAAATCTTACTAGACGTTGACACTGCCTATGGCTTACGAACCCCCATGAAATTTCTCACCCGTTAAGAACTACGAAGTCTTGAGAAACCCTTCCGCCGGATGCGACTGTCTCCAGCGGCTTTTCTCTTGATCAAGAGAAAGAGAGGTGAGGGGGGGGGGGGGACCTTCCGGAAAGACGACAATGAGAAATTTCACACCCCTTTTTTATTTTTAATGTCAAATTAAATCCCGTCTGGCACTTTTCAATGGATATCAAAAATAATTAAAGCTCGTTATCAAAAGTAACAAACGATAAGAGTTATTACTAACAGAATAGTTACAGAGTTTCCTATACCCTTTTATCAGATAATTCCGATCTGCGTCGCTTTAAAAAATATCCCCGATTATGACAAGACGCACGAGCGTCATTTACAGAGGAGGGGGGCGGGGGGCAGGCAGGTCGGAAGGGGGAACCATTATTATTCCATCAGCACTCATCAAGTTACGTCACCGTCTGTTAGTCCAAGGTCATGATTCATTGGGGTTGACGACGCGATTCCACGTTACAATATAATACAGTCACCGTATATTTAAAAGTAAGAAAACATATCGAATCGATACGAAAAGAATGGAACGCGAGGATAACTCGAGCAAAGAGGGTCAAAGAATAAGAGAACAACCCCGCCACCAGATTCTATTTATAAGACAGCGTGGGGCCAAGGCCGACGACGATTTGTCTTTTTTCTCCGCGAGTTTACGCGATCGGAAGCAATTATGACGTTGGTACCACTGCTGTGCTTTCGGATTAAAAAAAAAAAAAAAAACATTCCACTCGTACCTTCAGACTCTAGGAAAATTCTTCTCTTTTTTTTTTCTCTCTACGTCAACCAACCGTAAAGCGATACGATCAACGTTCCTCTGCAGCATCCCTCAGGACCAACTGAAATTCCACCCTCTCGCGTTACACCAGCGTAAAACAGTCTCACAATTATTCGTACGGCAAGAGAAAAAGAGGGTGAGGGACACTCGCGCTAAGGCCGAGTCCATTATGAATCTCGAGCTCTTAATTAACGATAATTGCTGGGTATATACGACGGCTGGCCCCCGTACAAGTACAGAATCCTGGATAGGTAGACATGTGTGTGCTGCCTTACAGTGTCTATATACCGGGTGGACCGAACAAGTAGGCAACGGTGCATGTCGTCCGTACTGGGAATACAAGTGGCTTCGAAACAGGCTTCTTCAACGTATCTACTCTGGTCTACCGGTACTGACAGATGCGCGTACCTGCTGCGCACCAGTTCCAACTAGACGTGAAGCCGTTTCTGACAGTCGTCAAGTTCAGTGAAGGAAACGAATTTTCATCGCGCGTCAAAACGTATACCGATCGGGGATCGTCCTACCTTGATCTGGCATCGTTACGTAACTGGAGTTTCCGTGTGTGCGCGCAGAAGACTCCTACGACGAACAACCACGGCCACAAAACACCATGCACTGATTCGCACAACTTTACGGGATTCACGATACACTGAACCTCGTCGTCGTCTGCTTGCGCGGCGGTGCACACATGTGAACGCGTATTACAAGTAACGCGTTACCTATGGGAAGCAACGAGGCGAACCGCACTGCTCGACCGTTTGCGATCGACTGATTCGGATTCGTGCGGCGACATTCTATGGGTGCGTGAAGGACTGTGGTGGGGGTATGGGAATGAAAAAAAAGCAAAGGCACCCAGGTAGAAAACCATAAGGGTGATTTTCGTATGCAGACCCTCGCTATGGGGTCCAAGCTAAAGAGCAGAGTCTAGTTTTCCTACACGGAAATATTTGGCCCTTCAATTCTTGAAAGCAGGTAGAGAGCTAAAAATATTGACGGTCGCCGAGAAAGAATGGCGTCAGGAGTCACTGGATGGTCCAGTGTACCGAAAGAAAAAAAATCTTGCTCCAAACTAGTCCAACCGGATCTCATAGAGGAAATCTCGTGGATGCTGCGCAGTGATTATTGGTATTTTAATATATACGATGATCGAATAAAAAAAATAACTTTAGATTAAAAATACCATTTTCATATCCCATTGACATATATACGGCATAGACTTTTTTTGATGGGATGAAAATTTCTATCGTACCAGTACGCTCCACCCGGTATAATTTATATGTCGAATGTATCTACGTGCAAACACATGGTGTACATACACGGTGACTCAACATCATCGATATCTCTCTCGAGAAGGAAACTCAGACTGACTGAAAAAAAAAAGATGGTGGCGCGAAGGTTATCCGATCGCTAAAAGGCGTTACTGGTTGGCTTGCATAACTCCGCCTGTTAAACTATAATGTGTATCCTCATTTGCATACGGTGCCAGTGAGACACAGTACAGTACGTGCACAAAGTACATCGAATGTCCAGTAAAACATGCTGTTCATGAATACGTCAGGCAAAAACCAGATAGCTTTTGGGGTTAGTAGGGACAGCTGTGTTCCGGTATTCGGCATTGCGATTAAATTGTTTCTGTCGATCGATTCGCTACCGATAAATATAAATACAACCGGATCGTGATAACTCAAGTTTTTACATTGGCGCGTGAGTGACGATTCCCTCTATGATCTCTAATCAGTGATTAACGACACGCATCGTAGTTATTGAAAATTAGACGAGTGATGGGGGGGACAAAAAAAAATAAACGCATAAGAGGGTAACGAACTCAAGCATTAATGGAGTGAACGAGCACGTCACGCTTCGCGGTAATATCGTTTAATTGTATTGTTATTAAAGTAATTTATACAGAAGAGGGTCCCTGGTCTCTTATCCCTGTGACGTCACGGACCTTAAGGATGAACATTTCCAGCAACGGATCGGTAGAATTTTTTTTTCTTGACAGTACCTTAATTCGAAGGACCACCCGGTATTTGATCCGACTAAGGCAGACGCGTGACGATGATTGGTGGATGCTGATTAAGTTAGTAGAAAATTAATTTCACGCCTTTGCGCCCTTGCAGAGTCTTGTTCGGTTTGGAGCCAAGTGACACGTGGGTCGCTGAACGTTGTTTTGGCTTAATTAGGACCGAAGCTACGTAGACGCCGGATATCGGTTAAAAGAGTGGTGGACGACGAGGATGCTGCATCTACGTTCACTTCCGGTCTGGTCCAGATCGACCAGATTTTTTCCCCGAATGAAGGACGATGATCAAGGGGAAAAAGGGTGCAAGACTCTTGGACCAGGTCATTTGATTTCTTGGATCCCACGAAGATCCGGGAAAAAAGGTGGGTGATCCCGAAGGCCTAACCGGAAATGAAGTCTTCGTCAGGAAATGATTCCCTAGAGCCTTTGCAGGTAACTAGGATGGACGGACCATGTCGAGGATCCTGGATCCTGGTACGTCCGTCGAGTTGCCGGATCAAGGATCCTCATGGATCTTGGCCCCGGGTCGCTTTTGCATGGCCGCGCCTAGACTCCCTTTGCAAGAAAAAAAGAAAAGAAGTCCCCACGTAGAAACTGGCGACGAAACGAAGACACATCATAAAGGCCGATTCACACTGTACGAAACCGTCAGGACTGGCGAGGACGTACTGGCGCAGTTAGAAAGTAGTTTTGTATTGCTGCTGTGTGTCGTCACGAGTCAATGGACTCCGTTAACCGGGAGACAACAACAGGTGTCAGGAAAATCGATTGGATTAATCGGAATCCCATACGAAGAAGCATCCTCGATCTTCGGCGAATTGATTGATCCCGTATCGATGGGCGATTGGCAGGAGCGTGTCTCGCGAATAGAATAAACGAAGCTTCGACACAGGGCGATCGAAACGAAGAGCGTACAATATCTAAAGACCAATTTCCTCTTCCGGTGCCATTAGAACTTCCGTTAACAGATTTTTTTTTACCTGCGTTCCTAAAAAGATTAAAATAATCCATGTGTGACGTACGATGCTACCCTGAACGCTCTACCGGAAATAGTGCGAGTGAAAACGAAATGGCACATCCGGTTCTCCGTCGGAGTTAGCGTCTATGGGATATATATCTTCTGTACAAGTATATACGTATATACAGGTTGTCCAGTTTATCCGAAGCCAGATAACTTCGTTACCGTAAGCAGTTACGAGACGAGCTCGTCGTCTTCTACGTAGATCAGCCAGAGTGACGGAAGAGTGCGTGTTTCGAGAACACCAGTGTGATTTTTTCCCTTGTTATTTTACGCTCGACATCTTCCACCGCGAACGCGACCCCTAACTGATAAAAACTGCCACTCGAGACACCCCTTGACGGGGGCGCTGAAAATTCAATTGAAAACCTTATCCAGGGTGATTCGGCGAGGAGAAATATTCGCAGCATCCGAATGGTACACCCGTTATGAAAAAATACATTTAATCCACCCCTTGGATTTATCGGGTGAAAATGACAATCGTTTGTCGCCGAATGGACTCTGACGTCAATGTTGATTTCGTCTATGACGATTAAACAGGCAGAATTAGATACAGGTAGTTGTGGCTTCCCTCTCACGAAAGGGTTGATGAGGCTCGAGAGGCCGTAGCGGTGTTCAATCTTGTTACGAATTAAATGATAATCGTGTCCATTAAGAGTAAATTTAATAGACGATAATAAAGGCGAGGAGAGAATATAATTTTTTGGACAGAAAATATTTAATCGCAGGTGCGACGATGAACGCGATACCTTTTTTTTTCTTTACGGATTATACATATAGATATCGCTCGTTGTTATGCCGACTGCTTACGGGCGATGCATGCAAATTCGGTCTGATTGAGCTAATGAGGATGTAACGTCTCTCCAGTGCGCGAATAATGGACGTATTAATAAAACGGTGGCCGCCTCGTTCTCGGTCCAGACGAGAAGCTGGGATAAAGCGGTCGTCGTTTCGTGAAGATTCGAAACGCGAAAATGTCAATTTTTCATTTATCAGAGAATAAGATATACGTATAATGAGATTTCCAGTAAAAGATTTTGGCGGGAAAAAAAAAAAGATACAAATTTTCGAGTACTTGGATTGTAAAGTTATCGATCGACTTGACCCGTAATCTATACAGACAATAAAATAATCGACATCGATTTTTGATTTTTCAATTGTCAATTGAGAACCACTGCCGACTCGGTGGTAGATTCGAGTCCCTTTTTCGTAAAAGTCAATTACAAAGCAGACGACGCATGTAAATGACTTATCTTAGTCCACAGCAGCGGTGCGCATTCTTGGATCAAACGACCCGTGGTCAGGGGTTACGCGGTCGAGATTAAAAAAAAAAAGACGCTCATGAGAACTCGACGTTACTTTTCGGTAAGATGAATTGGACGCGAATGACAGCTAGAAAAAGACAATGTGAATATTAAAAAAATAAAATGCCAGATATTCGATGGGGAAATAATAATTATAATTCGGCCATCGATCCCGTTAATGGCCTCTGGCAGCTCCCGACCTTGGACCAGACGGTCGAACATTGACCGATCTCAAGACGAAGTGGAAGTGGTCCAAGCATCGGTACTGCCAAAGAATCCATTCGCGCGCGCACTTTGATAAGTAGAATAAAAATCATGGACGAAGCCAGCGAAATTATCAACACACGTACTGACGACGATCTGTCAACGATATATGTATACATACAGAATGTCACAGGGACTAACGCGTTACGTCATCGAGACTGACTTTGATATCAGTATCGTCAATCGGTACGAGACTTAAGCCACATACCAGAACACAGGGACCGATTTTCTCAGGAGTCCCAAAGGGTTCAGAGACCTAAATAAATCGTTCTTATCGAGGAAGGACCGGACGTGACGTAGGTGGGACTCCTGGCCGAAAGGTCCCTTTGAAACGGTAGCCTCCGCCAGGGAGCGATAAGCCGAAGCATAAAGTCCGGCACTTGGAGACTCGGCCGAGCTAAATACACACGATGTAGGTACGTGTTCATGAATTAAAGAGCGTCTCGTGACGCGGACGACGTCTGGCGTCTTATGAGATACGCGAACTCAGCACCCGAGTTTAAAGCGTCGTAAGGCCCAAAAGGCGATTTCATCGAGAACCCCCTGCTAAGTGCGACCTGCGTATCACAGGGGGCAGGAAACGATAAATTAATCTCTATTTGGTATAATGGATCTAAAATATATATTTTTTTTTTTTTCATAACTCAAAAAAGTGAAGGTTGGAATTTGCAAACGACTTGGTCCATCTGTCCAAGAATTTGTTCCGTAACGGGATCATCTTGTAGATGGCTCGAGTGAGTAATGCACGGTATTGCATTGAGATCAGTGGTCAGTGCACGTGAGAAAGATGAAAAAAAAATTTAATTCTCTCTGTCGGTCTGGAGGAACTTTTTTATTTTCTTTTTAAATACCTTCCCATAGAAAAGTCACGATTCGCTTGTATGGAAATATACGGTGTTTCTGGGAACTTTTGGCTTAATCTCTAATGAGAATCTCTCGTGGGTCCTTTACGCAAGTTCGTTCTTTATTCTGCGAGATAATGAAATTCAATATTGACACACTTGGCACGCATTGCGTTATGTAGACCGAAGAAGGACCTTTGGAATTGTTTAATTTATATAACAAGTTTTCGTTGTTTTGTACAGCTGACGCGAGTGCGAGAGAGACGGAACGATAGACGCTCACGTGCGTAAGACAGAGAGGGAAATATCGGATGGGCCATTTGGAGAACCCTATATCTCTCACACACATTGACCGTACACTCTCTATGGTCTTCTATATATATATATATATTCTATATATATATATAGCAGTGACTCGAACGAGTATCAAAGAGCGGAAGTGCATCGGTTTTCAATCTCGTCACGGATAGAAGACAGAAGAAGAAAAAAAAAAAAGAATTCTCTAGGCACCAGGATGAGTCTCCCATAGATGGGATCCCGTGTACCAAGTCTGCAACCATCTTGAGAATGTGGCATAAGGCCCAGCCGTAAGATATTCCATGGTGGAATTCCGCGGGCAGAACGGGCCCCATAAACGGGCCCCGACGCGAGGCCGGACTCCGATGGGTCTTATCGCGGTGTTCATAAAGAAACAATTTTTGTCCCCTCTTTCAGCCATCCTAATGGAATTTATTATAAATACACATCGACCCCAGAGCGCACGGTAGTTGCATAATTAAAAATAAAATTACAAATCAGTCAGACAAATCGATTAAAAAAAAAAAATTTGACAGATTCGAATTTCGTCCTTGTCGCAGGGATTAATTTGAAATTCGGCTCGTTCAATGTCCTGTCGTCGAGCGTGTCGAGTTATCGGCTAGACACTTCGGGTCGAAGTACATGAAGATTCATCGATCGCGTTATCAATTATTGACTCAACGTTAGCAATATTTTGAGATATCGATTCCTCACAGACGTCAACAGGGCACGAGGGACATATGAGATTTACGTCGGGTTCGATTTTTAAAAAAATATTGCGGTTATGAAAAAAAATTCAGGTCGTCCATTCGTGAAGTTGCGCAACGGTCCCAAAGCGTCCCGATAAGAGTAATTGACCATTACGAGATTGTCAGCTGCAATTGCACCAATGAAATCTGAAATGTAAAATCGTATTCGGCCGAGCAAAGTCAATTTGGAATAAATACAAAGAAAAGCGTTGATCCTTGGTTAGGTACAAAATTATAATCTCGCATTGATGATATACATAGGTATACAATCCTACTGTGAGCTACATGAATCGATAGGAGAAATCAAATAAATGCGTCAACTTCATCTGTCACAATGGCCCTGAATAACACTGTGTATATATATATATGCAAAGACGGCACTCCTGTTTCGCGTAAAGAGAAGCGACCAAGGCGAAAGGGAAACGTTAAAGAAATCGAAGAGTCTCCATGAGCGCGTTTCGCACGTGAAACGGTACGGCGGCGTCGCTTCGATTTCTCGCTGATGAAAGTCCTACGTGTCGAGACGTAATAACGAGAAAGAAAACTAATCTGGATGCGAGCGAGACTTGTCTGGCGTCGATCCTGAACACGACAGGGAAGAGCAGAGTATCGTCGACGAGCGTGTGTGGCCATTAAGAAAGTCGAGGGTTCGCGCTCGTAAAACGTAGGAGACGTAAAAAGTGAGGTTAGGTCGCGCGCGATGTATGTAAAAAAAAAAAGGTTATAAGGAAATTGAACGGCGTCGCGTGAATTTCTCGGAGACTTTTTTTTCAAATTCTCAAACTCCTCGATAAGTAATTCGAGAAGCGCCTTGAGGTACGGACACAGTCATTGGATGACTCATGCCGAAGAACGTCATCCTCGTTACGCGAGTTCGCTTCCGGTAGGACTTCACAGATGGCGCAGTTGTGCAAAGAAAGAGCGTGCGGAGTTACTGTGTATTATTTATTATCAAAATAAATTTCAACGCGACTTCGGCGCTTCGATAAGAATCGATTAGAAATTTGTATTTCGAGCCGATTCGCTATCAGTGGGTTAAATAAAAATTCAAAATGGCAGAACGATCTCGCCAAGCAGTTCCTCGATCTCGGGGTGAAATTTTTCGAAGTTTCGTACTGCTGGCCCGTTGCCGGGTAAAAGCGCCTACGTAGGACTCCGATGGGACATTGATTTCGGCGAAGGTCGCTTCGAAGATATCAAGCGTGCGTAACGCGTTATCAGGTGGCGATAAGAGTGAAAATAATTTCAATAGTCAAAAACGCCGATTTTGTATCACCGTGTAAGATTCAAGTGCCACCAGCGGCACTTTAAGCGCTCGAATTGCCGCAGTCACTCTCTGTAAAACGTTTTGACACTGAAACAGCGCCATTGAGACACTCGACGCGCGACTCTGGGCCGATTTCCACGTGCGAAAGAGTCTTCGAGCAAAAGCACTTGGGACGTTCGCAGCGAATCCGCCTTGAAAACGCGGCCACGATACAGGCTCGGCTCAAGTTGCACGGGCGACGAAAGGGAATTTCCCACGTAGCTGTCAGAGACCCAGAGACCGTGACGTTATCATGTAAACCGTCGAGTAGGAATATTTAATTGAAAATTCGTCATTATTTTCTCATCCACTTTTTGAAACGTGGCATCGCGCGTGACAGTCGGTCGCCATATTGTTTCTCTCCCTGCCTCCAGCGCCACTCCGGCACAGACGGCAGCGGCAGTTTTTCGCAACTTTACACGCGTCTACCTTTTCGCCTTATCAGGCTACGAGGTTGCGTCAGGTGTGACTTTGAAATGGCGCACTCGTTATCGTATCTATAAAAAATACACAGGGGACTTACGTAAGTCACTCGTGGCTGATCGACCAGCGTTCGGAGTCTTCGCAGCCTCCTGTATCTTTTTCGATCATCGGATTCGCCGTCTCTCTTCGCAGTGACGCTCGGGGAATCCCATATTATTTTTTGAAAAATCGCTACTGCCCTTACGGTGACAACGATACGCGAAAAGTCCATCGAACGACTATTGGGACACCCGGTACGTGGAATGTGAACATTTAAACAGACGCTATAGGGACACTTCGGAATCGGTAGATTCCAGATTACAGAAAAACTGTACGTCACGTAAATAAGGCGAAGCCTTGAAGAGAAATATATTTCTGCGAATACCGGTCGTTCTTTCGATATTGTATAATTGTTACGTGTCACGTGACTCTTTTCGATTTTTACACACAGTATAAACGTATACCGGACACACCTAGCGTAAGCGCGTGTACGATTCCCTTTCCCTGTTCGAGGTAAAAAAAAAAATAATCTTCGAATCGCGTCGTAACATCTTCGAGATTTACGACTGTTGGTTCGCGTCGTCGACAGCTTCCTTAGGAAGATCAAATAAAGAGGAGAGTTCCCATAGGGTGCGACACGAGCCAATTCTCATGGGAAATTCAAAACGTCAAACCAATGGGCAGATCTTCCGTCCTGACACCTTAAGCTACGTTCTCACGTTGAATCTCGCGAGGATACAATTTTATTGACGTTCATCGTCACGTTAAAAAAAAAATATATAAATATCGAAAAGTATTTAAGGTACAGCAACGCATTAAAATGATAACAGGTCAGGGTTCGATTTTCTAATCGAAGATCAATGAGGATCCGCATTCACGGTAGTATGGTGCGGACGATGGACCAGTCCCTCTCAAGACACGATATAGCGTCAAGGGCCTGATTAATTTTACACCCTCTATCGAGCACCTACAGGAAATATGTCCAGACTGCATTTCCCGCGACTTCGACAGGCAGCGCGAACTCCCTTTTTAATTCTAACGGGTGTACTTCGAAAAACTTTATCAATAAACTCAGACCGCGTTTCTCCCATTACGACAGATTATCACCCCCTATCGAGCACCTACAGGAAATATGTCCAGACTGCATTTCCCGCGACTTCGACAGGCAGCGCGAACTCACTTTTTAATTCTAACGGGTGTACTTCGAAAAACTTTATCAATAAACTCAGACCGCGTTTCTCCCATTACGACAGATT
>JARQSV010000641.1:43042-65821 GCA_030142285.1 Calameuta idolon
TGAAAGGGGTGAAAGGGGTGAAGGGATCCTGTCAAAGATTCAGTCAAAAAGTACCTTGATGCATGATTTCTACAATTTTTGACTTCCCATGGAATCTACTTTGATAACGTCAGCTGATTGATTTACTACAAGAACCAGTAGAGGGGGAAGGGACGAATTTTGCAAATTTTGCAAAAAAAAGATCCTTCTATCCTTATACTCTTCTTCTTCCCATTCTTGCTTCCCCAATCAAACAATTTACTTAATGATATCTCGTTTGGACTTATTCGTTTCGAATCATATACTTGCACGCGATTATTTCCTCTCTCTCTCTCTCTCTCTCTCATTCTCTCTCACTCTCTCTCGGTTACGACTAAACGAAAGATCTCGGCCCGCCACAAGATGGCCACCGTGTCTTCGCCGTTCACCCTTTTCTTTTCTTTACCTAGGAAACTATTTACAGGTCTCTCCTGCCTCCCCGCTATTTCGCGCCCTTACAGTCTATCGCGAGTCTCGCGTAGGCTTTACGCAGCGTATCTAAGAAACGACGACAGCCGCAATCCTGCACGTGATACCGGAGATCTTGAAAGTTTCCATATTGGAATTACATAACGATTCCATATTTATTTACCACGAGTAAGTCTTACGTCCTAGAGACAAGCGTACGACGATTTCCTCACAGGTAGACGTAGGCCCCTGGACGTTGATCCTGTGGGATCTTCGGTTAATCCAGTAACTTCCGGTCGAGGACTTCCGGATCACGTGATGGCTTCATCGAGAGTAGCTTCGTCACTCGTACGTTACAATTTTTCTTTTTCCTTTCCCTACAGCTTCCTACTACGATATTCGGTGTCTCCCTGTAGGGCTGTGTGTGTGTGTGTGTGTGTGTGTTCCTTTTTTGTATTGTGTCTATATATACTATATATATATATATGTGTGTGTGTCTGTGTATACATATAAAAAAGCATTTTATCGACAGTTCCAATTGAATGTACTACGTGTAAGTAGTACAAAGTCAATCGTTAATATCTACATTTACCATTAATAAGATTAGCCGTATTTACAACACTTTAATTAAACGTACGCCATTGTTAAAAATATCTGCTGTGTTATTCTCTTATTACGCGTCATCTTATACGTTATGCGAACTAGGTTAACGCCTGAGTGACGTCAGTAAAGTCGAGTGGACAAAATGCTGGCGAGTACGTCGATGACGACGATATTTCCTCGTCTTGCTCGTCATCGTCGTCATCGTCGTCATCGTCGTATTTCCACGCGTGCGTGTGTCTTCGTGTGCGTGTGTGTCTGTGTATTTTATGTTTCTTCTCTCTTGGACGAACGTTTCGACAAAATTCATCTTCCTTGTCACGTATTTATTACTCATACGCGTCTCCGGCGTTTTCGGCCACTTTAATCTACTTTTGAAATTTTCCCGCCACGCACTCCTCGAATCGATCGACGTTTAACGGTTGAATTCGAATTTTCAAAAGTTCGAAATTTTCCCGCTTTCCTTCGAACCTGGCTATGTACTCATATCGCGTGTATGTACGTATAGGTATGTATTATGTTATCTTTTCGTTATGTACGTGTACATGTCGTAGACCCTGTTATGCTAACGATTCGACGGCTTCGATCTGAGAAGCGTCCATCGGCTTCCTCTTCTTCGTTAATGGGAGACTCGCGCATGCGCGCGAACCGTATCCTGTCTTCTTCGTCGCTTAAATAGTATAAAGGAGTTTTTACGCAAAAAGCCTTAACTCCGAAGTACATCTTGAATCGACTTTCACTCATTCGCTATTATACTCCCATCGCAAAACATTCTCTATAAAATAATCAGCTTTTTCGTAACAAGCGTTAAAACCTCCGCATTCCGTAAATACGCGACTAGCTTAATTTTGACACTTCACAGATGAACCTGCGGCGCGTGCGCCGTTAACGGTCGCGGAACCGACGACGGTGGCGACGACGACGACGACGACGACAACTATTAACGTTAATCGAGTTGCGTTAACGCGACGTACGAGCAGCGCGCAAATGGGGATCGAAGATTGGGTTTAACGGTGATATCGGGGAGTCGGAGGAGGGGATGGGATCCAGTAGGAAATTTTACTCGTAACGTATTAGTATGGCACCAACGACTTCGATACGTAGAAAATTAACGTATGATACACGGTGAGAGAATTATTCTCCTCTCGTTATAATATTCACGACTGAGAAAAAATATTGGGAGTTTCTTTCTCTACGTGGAACGATCGCGACGACCGTTTCATCGAGAGTCAGCCTTTAAGTAACCATTTTCATGTTATATCCGTCGCGCGGACTCGACATTCTTATAAACGTCCAATCGCGAAGCTCGACCCTCTGATCGCAACCCTTTCTTATTTTGTTTCTCCCAAAAGAAGAAAATATGTTACTCTCGTCGCGCACTCCTACTTGAAAACACATTTTTCTTTATCTTCTTCTTCTTTTTTTCATCTTTGAAGCACGAGCACTCTCAGATTCTCTTCTTCTTGCTCCTTTGCACCCCTGGGGGGGACCAACATCCAGCTTAGACCTGGTCGAATCACGAATCGTGCCTGTGAATCCTGTTGCGCCTGTTGCCGCTCTTCCGTCTCTTGCGCTTGGTGTCGCGCGTGAATGCGACGTTGCCAGGATCGTCGGCCAGTTGGGGATACCTGTGCACGCTGTGAATGTCGACGCCCTCGTAGCCGTCGACCTTGCCGTGGCTGATGAGCTCATCCTTCTCCTCCTTGGACCAGTCGCCGCGTCCTTGAAAACCAGCCATTACCAGCTGCTTCTCAATTTCCCAGGCTCTCTCGACAGCGCGCTTGTGAGCGTGCTTCAGTATCCTGTGACGCTCCTGTTCGGGATCAGCGCCATATTTGATCACCACAGAAGCATCCGGATTGTGAAGTCTCAGCTCCTTCCACGTGCCGGATCCGTGCTCGGTCGTCTCGTGGGTCGACACGTTGAACATGACACCGAGTCGACGAAGATCGTCCATGTCGTCTCTGATCTTCAGGGCGTTGTCCTTGACGAAGTAGAAGACGTCCTGGTCGTGAACGCTGAAGTGAAGTGGCAGGAAGAATGAATTGTTGAAGACCGAAGTCACCACGTCCTGGACGACACCGTTCACGCCGTCCACCACGCTGACCAAGGCGCGACCTCCGACCCTGGACACCAGGATACCCTCGCCGAAGACTGCTCTCCGATGAGCTACTCTTGGTAGCAAGTTTCGCGTCTTTGGCTCCAGCTTCAGCAAAGGCTTCGGCACGAATCCTAGATCGGAGAACTTCTCGTGGACCCGGTTCACGATGCACTGAAGTCCCGACATCACACCGAACTCTGGCGTCAGCTGCGGAGAGGTTATGGTAGCGCTTGGCTGGTACACCACTTCCTTGGTGTACTCTGATCCCAGCATAGAGGATATGTCGTACCCGTAGAGTTTGAGCCAACTGGCAAGATCAGTCATGTACTCCACGTTTTGCTTGAGATTGATGGGATCGTTGTTCCGGAAACGGTAGATAAAGATGTCCGTCGGTGTCGTCAGTTCGTTGGCCATTTGTTCCCAGGCTGGTGTCATCCACTGGCCGACAGTGGGATCGTAGAGACGTTTGTTCAGGTACACGAGTTTTGTGTTAGGATCGAACAGTCCTCCGTGGAAGTCGATCGGCAGATAGAAATCAGGATTGGTGTCCTTGATGATCTTTCCAAAGGGTGTCCTGCGCATTTCCTTTATCAGATTCCCATTGGTATCGAACAATGCCAATGGCGATCCGTTCTGATCAGTCGCCACGTAGAATCTTTGCTCGGAAGTCTCTACGGTCATCAGGAAGTTCCTAGCGTCGTAGAGGAAGCGGAAGGTCTTCGATGACTTCGGGAAGTGTACGTGGGTTATCAGATCAGGTGTCTTTGGATTAGCATAGAAGAATTGCGTTATGTTCTCCCTGTCGTCGTTCCACGCGATCAGTCGTCCTCTGTCGTCGTAGAAATACCAAATTTGGAACTTCTGATGTTCCGACGCATGGATCAACTGTCCTCTCGAATTGTATCTGTACTTGTGCTCACCGCGAATGACGACGAAGCCACGACCGTCGTAGGAGTTGAATTCGACGTCGCCATACTGGACGACCCTGTCGCCGCTGTCGTAGCCAAGAGTTATCTTCTCGTTGTGTTCCGTCACGCCGATTATGTTTCCGTTCTCGTCGTACGCGTATTGCCAGTTATTGTCGGTATCGGCCACCTCCAGGACATGACCGTCAGCATTATAAGTGATCTTGTCGATGCGCGAGAACTCCTTCTTCTCGGAAGATTCCTTGCCGATCGTCAGCTTCCTCATGTTTATCCGATTTCGATTGTCGTACTCCAGTTCCATTCTGAAGACATCGACCGACCTGATGTTCATCAGAACAGCCTTCACTCGGCCGTGATCGTCGTACTCGGTCACTGTGAAGAACTGCTTGCTGCTATCTTGCATCACTGATCTATTGAAGGAGTTTCTATAGATCCTTAGATCGCCGACGCCTTCCAGGACACCGAGATTCTGGTTGTACTTGAGTCGAAGCTGGGGCAGTTGTTTGCCATTTATGTCGACCTCGATACCGGATATTCTGGCGTTGCCGTCGTACTGGAATCTGTAATGAGCATTGTCCATGCCACTCTTGCTGCTAAATTTGATCTTCTCGTCCTTCACGATGCCGGCGTGGTACTTGTACTCGATCCTGATCTCAAAGTTTGGTTCGTTAATGTCGATGCTGCGAACCAAACTGGTCGTCTCTTGGTAAGTGTAGTGGATGGACGAGAGGCCTGGAGAAAGAGAGCAGGTGAAATTGATGAAAATGCTTCAAGGTCGTGGAAAAAGAAACTAAGCGCTAAAACACTTACCAGCCAGTGTAGTTTCCAATTTTCCAGTGTGATCATACACATAGGCGACTTTGCCACTTTGATGAGGATAGACCTTAGCTAGTATTTGACCGTCGTCGTTGTACAGGATCTCGTAGGGGTGCCTGTTCATCGGCGAGTAGTACTGGTACTTGTAGAAGCCAAGGGAAGTCTGAAGGGAGAAGGCGTGTATGTGTCCTCTAGGAGTAGTCAGGGACTGAAGTGCACCAGCCTCGTCATATTGCAGAAGATAGTCGCTTCCCCTGGGAGTGGTGACCTTCAGTGGTAAGCTGCTGAACATGTCCTTGAAGGCATAGACCATCGAGGTGTCGTCACTGTATTTGATCTCAAAGAGTCGGCCAGCCCGATCAAATCCATAGGTCTCGCTGATGTCTCCCCAGGTCCAGCTGGTGAGTCTGCTGAATCTGTCGTACTCGAGATCGACCCCGGCGAAGATGCCGTTCCTAGGACCCCACTTGACGGGTCTTGCTGTTCTGTCATAGGTGACGTTCAGTAATTCTGCTCGATCGTCCATGAAGACTGCCACGGTGTTGGTCTCGCGGTCGTACTCTAAGGATAGTAGGACTTCGCCATTGACCCTAAGCTTCCGGCCGACCTGAGCCACTGCCTTGGAGTTTCCGCGATTCTTGTTACCCTGGACCTTGCGCAGGAAGTAGCGCCACTCGAACCGATTCGCCAGATCACCAGCGATTTCCGTTCTCTGTTTTGCTGGAACCGGGTAGCTCTCACCCAGGAGTGGCTCGATTTCAGCCAGAATGGAGTAAGGCATCGTATCGGTACTGATAGTGTGAGACCAGGGTGTCACTCTGCCAACGCTGCCATCTCCGAGGACGATCGTTCTCTGCTCGGCTTCACCTACCTTGGTCACCACCGATGATCCTTTGATCAGCATCGATACCGGCTTCCTGTTGTTCTGCCCGACTTTGACGGTAGCACCTTTGACGCTTAGGTCAAACGTCAGACTGATAACTTTTCCAGTGGGTGTCACAGCTGTCGTCAGCCTACCGAATTCGTCGTAATTGTAGACGTAGCTTCTCCCGGTGCTGTCCAATTTAGTCTTGAGCAATCCTGTGGGTCCGTGATAGTCAAAGGTCACGTTGTAGTTATCCGGAGTGCTCAGCTCGTGTAGCATCTTCATCCTGGACATGCGTAGCCGACACTTCTGACCCTTGGTATTCTCAATCGAGTTCACCTGACTGGAGTAGTCGCGCAGTAGGAAGACCTTATTTCCAGCAGCATCCGTGACAGTGCTGAGCTTTCCATTGCTGGTGTTGACGTTGTAGGCAAAGAGATAGTTGGTCTCACCAGTCAGGATATTCTTGGTAGCGATGTGCTGACCGAATCTGTTGAAGACGTAGATCTCTTGGGTATCCGGTGAATAGATCTCATACTCCCTGGCACCGCTTGCATCCGGTATACTGGCCATTACAGAGCGTATTCTGTAATTGGCTTGATCACCAATGTGGACGACCCCGTCCGGAGACACGGCCACCGCTGATATGGTATTGAACTTTGAGCTGGATGCCAAATAGTGATCGGCTTCGAAACAGTCGCACCCGCGTTCCAGGCAGTTGCACTTGGACTCTGCACCTGCGTACGGTGATATCTTGCCGTCGGTGCCGATCACCCTGACCCTGTTGATCCTCTGGGAATCGCTCTCAGCGATGTAAAGATCACCGGATGGTCCAAAGGCGATACTCTGTGGCATTACAAGAGTAGCATGCGTCGCCAGTTCCGTGTCAAAGGTAGAGGATGGCGAAGCGCAGTGAAGTGGACGTCCAGCAACGACCTTGACCCGGCCATCGGGAGCTAGCTGAAGAACCATGTGATCGTCGATCATGTGAAGAGAGTTATCCAATGGATTGATCGCCAATTCGGTTGGCCATCGAAGATGTACTTCCTCCACGTTCAGGGTCCCCTCGCACGGTATTGGCTTCCAGTGAGACTTGTGCATATGATTTCCTATGACCGTCGTGATGATACCGTCCCGGTCAACCATACGGATGTTGGTACCGTCCGCGAAGTAGAGAACGTTGTCAGCGGAGACAGCGACACCTTTGGGATAGGCCAATTTGGCATCGCGAGCCAATGCCCCGTCACCGCAATGAGCCTCGTCTCCAGGAAGACAACGTTCACCGGATCCTACGACCGTTTCCCAATTGTGGTCAGGATCCGTGTAGTCATTAGTGTCACGGACTCGAATGATCTGATGGGATTCAGGGTCAGAGATGTACAAGGCTCCATCCAGAGGACTCAGTGCTATGTGATATCTGTAGGACACTCTGGTAGCACTGCAACAGATGAATATCAAGTGTGTTAATTAACAGAATAATCATTAACTTTTCAGACGACTATCAACATGATCCAAAGTCGGTACTCACTTGAGCCGTACAACGGTGCTGACGGTACCGTCCACCAGGATCTTCCGAACGAGATTGAAGTCTCCAACGAAGATAGAACCATCTGGCGCGGTAGCCAAGGCAACCGGTGCCAACAGCCTTTGCTTGGAAGCCTGACCATCGCAATCGTAACAATCCAGAGGTCTCTGATGTCCATCGCCCATGGTGGTAAGGATCACCCTGGGCTTGTGTTTCAGATAGATATTTGATCCATCTCCCTTCTGCAGGATACCTTCGTGAAAATTGTATCTGTGATGAATATCGAGGTTCCAGCCACCAACTTCAGATATGGACATGTCGTGTCCACTGAGCTTGGTCGTCTGAACGTCCCAGATGATGTCCTTGCAGTCACTGTACTCGTAGCCGACCTTGACCATAGCAGTGGTGACGCCGTACACCCGTTGCCTGTAGACGTTGAGCCTGTTCCAAGCATACGTGAACTTGATAACAGGATCCGCTTCGAAGGTCTTCTCGAAGAGGATGCCCTCGATGGTGATTCGCAGATGAATAAGATTCAGACTAGCTGGTATGACTTCGGGCGTAAGCTGTAGCTGAATGGTCGACAAGTACCCAGCAGCCCTGGAGCTGTGATAGACGAGATTCAATCCTGTTCCCGGTATCTGAAGACTCTCCTGGATGACCTGTGACTCCGCCAGGATGGCGCTCTTGTCCGGGCACGCACCCTGGAACCCGTGCTTCCAAGTGGCCAGGACCACGGGCTTCATCAGGTCGTAGTCGTGGGCCGCACACGCATGCGGTACGTGAGTCGATGGCTTCTCGTCGCTGGTGCTCATTACGATCTTGTCTATAATCACGACCTGGGGCATACGAAGATGAATTATCAGCTTTCCGATCGATCAAACATTCCGTCAGTGTCCAGTCTCGAAGCAGAATCCTACCTCGTTCCAAGGTACAAAGACGATGTGACCCTGCGGCTTGAACGGTGACCTTCCAAACTGAAGTGTGACGGCACCGCCCCCGTTGACCAGTAGGTCAAACCAGCCGTCATCCCTGGTCAGTGTGAAACCCTCTAACGGCGTGCTGGTACTGACTCGAACCCCCATAAGACCAGTTCCAAGGGATGTAACTACCCTTCCGCGAACCACAGCGGAACGACTGTTCAGAAAAGCAACGTGTTAGATTCGAAGGAACATTTTCATCAGACAATACGATTCTAATACGAGCTGAACTACTCTGCAATTGTGCTTCCTCATATATATATATATATATAATGCTATAATTCGTTTAGAAGCAAATCTAAAACTCTAGAACAATCGAAGATCCAATCAAATCTACGAGTACAATAGCACGCGTGGAAAGACACGTTCATCAAAATTTTCACGAGACTATCAATAAGCTGCTCTAAGCACTCGACCGATAACAAACAATTTATATCGATAAGTTTATTAATAATTTATAATTGCTTCCCACTGATTAATCGTAAATTTTCGTGAGCGTGACGTCGGCGCGAATCGATAATCACCATTGACTCTCTGACGCTATGAAGTATTAAAAAAAAAAATTTTTTTTTTTCTCTTCTAATCAACTGTCAGTGGACAACACGCACGATTAACACAAAGTCGTAAGCGTAACGTAAAAGGCACGAAACACAATGTAGGAATGTTAAGGTAACTGAACCATGCAACGAGTAGTGTAGAACAATGAGGCACAAAGGGGATGTGATTTTCTTGGGAAGGGTGCAATGTAAAACCTTAAGGGATAAATGTAAAGAGGAACGAACACGTACATATATGTATAATATATAAATCTCTATCTATTTATATATGTATACGTATATCAGGCCAGTGGGAATAGCCTTTAAAGTGTTCCCGACGCCGGCGTCGGAATAGGCGATTATTATATAGGTACAATGGCACAGTAGCAAACACACGCTATAGACATATATTGCATACAGTATATGCATATGGACAGAGAAGAAGAAGAGATAGGAGATAGTACATATATAAACTTTGTATGCTGACACATAATAGAGATATGCACGTTGGCCTGGCTGTATACGTATATACATAGTATGCGAATGTACGTATATACCGGGTGTACGAGAAATAAAGGAAAAGTAAAAAAAAAAAATTAAGGAAAAACAAAAAATCAAATCAAAAGATACTGATGCGGTATGTACTACAAATTTTTAAATAGGCTACACAGGAGGAAACTTTCGCATCTCCCTTTTGAAATTTTCGCAGCGCCACCGCGTTGCTTTTGTTAACTTTTTTCTTACCTTGTGTTGAAGTGATTCCAGAACACACTGACCGAGCAGCAGGGATAAAACAAAGCCCAGTTAAATTGGTGTGTTTTCGTATTTTTCTTTTTTTTTTCTTCTAATTATTAATTTTTATTTTTTTTTTTTTCTTTTTCTTTCATTGTTGAGATAAAATAAGAGGAATAAAAGAAATTCAAAGGGTAAGCGAGAGAATTCCCAAGAGACGCGAACGGCGAAGGGAGGTCGATGATAAAGTTCGAGAATAATGTAGATAAAAAGATAAATAGAAATGTTGAAATGGGAATTTTGTCGTTTTTAGTTTTTCTTTTTTTTTTCTTTCTCTTTAGAATTCCTTACACCGCTCACTTTCGTTATTCATTCACGATCCTACGACGTTTCCTATCCGTCGTAATTCAGCAATGGCCCGAAAGCTTAGGACTAACATGAACTCACACATTCACGCAAGCTCCACTCGGACGGACAAGATAGAATAAAAATTCGAGTGAATATAGTCGGAAAGATAGTTCGATAGCGATGGAAAAGAATTTAAAAAGAAAAAAATGAAGAGAAAAATGGAGCACGTGAGACGGTAATAAGATGAGAAAGATTTTTTTTTTTTTTTTTTTGGAGAAAAATAAATATTATACAGGGTGCACAATTTTCTTCGAAACCAACATAAATATTTCATTACGTTACTTTTTTCAGTCCCACGAATACCTGTATCTCGGCAGTACACCCTGTATAGCGATATAGTCAAACACTATAGTATATGAAAGTGAGTCTGTGATAAGAATTGGAGAGAAAGATAGATAGATAGATAGAGAGAGAGAGAGAGAGAGAAACAGAAAGAGTGCTAGGGCACACGTTCGCGCACACGTACATACAAAACATATGTACAAAACTGTTGGGATGTGAATTGACATGGGTCACAACAACGCATAGAATATCATACCTATGTTTAGTATATATAATATAGTATAGTATAATATGTTATGGAAAAATGTATGGTGTTTTTTATACGACGACGAAGAAAATCTTGAATCCGCGTACGGGGTATACGAATATTTACGTGTCACTGTGACATGTATTATATACTATAGATATATGGATACATACGAAATATATACGGATATACGTAATAATGAAAATGGAGAAATAGATACGTCATTTGCACAGGACGCATGTAAGTCTCGCGTGGTGGACACGTTGACGAATATCAGCGTCACGCAACATGTAACTGGGACGGACAGGAGGGTTCACAGTCGTGACAGTTTTCGTTTTTCGAGTAAATACTTAGGTAATTCTTAATAAAATCACGATAAAAAATCAATCCGACAAGACTCACCTCTCGTTGAATATCTCCTGCCTTGCGTAATTCTGCAAGCTGCCCTCGTCGATGAGAAACTTCATCCTCTCGAAGAAGGAGGCGGTAATGGCGGGAGGCTGTTTCCTCAGGAGAATGTCTATGGGTTTCGGTGCCGATACGCAGAGCTGACTGCTCCTGCAGATGTGGTTGGAGCAACACTCCGGATCGGCGCAATCGACCAGACCATCTGAAGGGATACGGAGTAACGATAAAGGTTCGTTCGTAATGCCTGCGTCACACGTCGGACGCATAGACGTCAAAGAGGGTCACGTGGTCTCGATTCGTTACCTTTGTCGTTGTCCCGACCGTCGTCACAAGTTTGCTCCAGCAGGACGTTGCAGTCCTTTCCGTCCCATCCGTCGTAACAACGGCATTCCCATTGCGCCTCAATATTGACACGGCACTGGCCGTGACCCGAGCAGGAATTTGGGCAGCCTTCCATCGTGCAGTGCTTCCCGTTCCAGCCGGTGACGCACAGGCAGGTGCCGTTCTTGCACTGACCATGCTCGTTGCACCTTGGATCGCATTGCTTGAGGTTGCACAACTCGCCGGACCATCCGGACATGCAGTCGCATGCGTTATCGACGCAGTGACCGTGAGGACCGCAGTCCAGGTCACAGAGCTCTGGGAAAAAGGAGACAAGAGCATGTAGTGCAAAGAGGAACGAGACGACTGGGGTATGGAAAGTGGTCCAGGTTGGACCACTTCACCAGTGTCCAGGTGACAGGCTTGGAAACGCACCTTTGGAACAGTCGTCGCCAGACCACATGGGTTCGCAAAGGCAAGTTTGAGTTTCCAAATCGAAATTCCCATGTCCGCTGCAGTCGGGTAGACACTGCAGCGCCTCCTTGTCCATCTGACTGCAATCCGCTCCCTTCCAACCTTTCTTGCAGATGCAGGTACCCTCCGCGCAGAATCCATGTCCCGAGCAGGTAGGATGGGGGCAGTCGACCTCCTCGCAAAATTTACCCTTGTACCCGCGAACGCAATTGCACTTGCCGTTGGTGCAGTGACCATGTCCGTTGCAGTCGGGGACCTCGCACTCGTCGTGACGCAACGAGCACTCCTTTCCCTTCCAGCCAGGATTGCACTGGCACTCGCCGTTTATATATTCCCCGCGCTGACTGCACAGGACGGGACAAACGCTTTCCGAGCAGTCGTCGCCACCGAATCCAGGATTGCACTGACAGTGACCCAGGAGGCACTCGCCCTTTCCGCTACATCCGTTGGGGCAGTTGTGGGTCATGTCCTCGGCGATTATGGCGATGAACGCGACTTCCTGGGGATCGCCGTCGTCGTTGTAGAGCGACAGGAACCAGTGACCGGTTTCCATGTAGTGCGTCACTTCCTTCTTTATCGACGGCTGGCAAGTGAAAATGAGTATCAACGTTACCAGGAGTTCTAGCGTTAAATATTCTACCGAGCGTAGCCGCGAGTTTAGAAACGTTAAAACGAAAAAGTTTAATCAAAATAAAATGCATTCCTAGCACATACAATGACACTAACATGGGAGGCCCGGGTGGTGCGGGCCTTGAAACCGCTGAGGACCTCCAGGAGGTCGTACTGCGTGTGGGTGGGCAGCGCGTTTCTCCTGGCGTAGACGCCGATGCTGGCGCCACGGGGTATGTTGTAGTCGAAGCGAACGTAAGCGGCTTCCGATTGGTAGAACTGCATGTTCCAGTAGCTGTAGGCCGGGATCTCCTTGCTGAGACGTTGACCAAGGGCCACCTGGGCGAAGGTCGTGCCATCCGGAGGAAACGACCTTGCTGGGAAGGTTCTGGCACCTGGGAGACAAAGAAGGAAATCGTTAGAAAAAGAAAGGCCCATCCGAAAATAGATATCGAGATTATTATGAAAAAAAAAAAAAAATGGCATATCGTTAATGTTCCCAGCTGAGCTTTAATGCTATGCATGTAGGCGAACTGCAATTTTTTCTTTCTCTCTTAATGCACCCTATTCGCCGTCAATTACTTTTCCAGTTGCACGAACCGCTATTTTATTTCTACAGTTAATCGGACTACGCGTGCCGCGTGCGGCCAATTAGAAGCGGCACATCGGTACGTCGCGAGTCACGTGGAAATGTCAAGGTGGCACGGAGAGTTATTTCTGGATTGGTAGTAAACTTGTTACGCTGAAATAGAAACTACATATTAACGTATCTGATTGATCTGGTCGGTTCGATAAATCAGTTTCATATTCAAGTGACTCCTTTGTGCCATGAGCCATAAAGAGCTGATCCCTCAAAGTATAAACTGATAACGAGTCGACTATAGGCATTCGGTAGGGTAGTAAAGGGCGGGACCTACGTTTCCTGAAAAGTTGAATTAATAATTTTGACTTGAACGTAATTGAAGACTCCCAGAGGGTCAATACAACTGAGCTCGGCAAACACCCAGACGCTTTCGCGTCTTGCCGTTGGTGGAGCCAGTCGGTCACGACGAGTGCAAAGTACATAGTCGGTATAAGGAAAGTAAAGAGACAGACAAGAAGAAAGTAGCCATTACCGTGAACATAGTGCAGCTAGTAAGCAACATCAGCCAGAGTGCAGTAAAGCATTGCATATGATAAAAAAAAAAAAAAAAAAGTATTATACTTCGTGTCAGCTAATTACATAGAGAGATAAGCGTGATTTAAGATAAAGAAGGAATCTACTAAAGAGAAGAACAAGGCCTCACCTTCGAGAATGAGGATAATGGGCTCTGGTGGTACCGGCGTCGTGCCTGAACACCAAAAGCCTTGCTCGCTCGTGGAAATATCCTCGGAGTAGAGAGAAGTGGAAGAGTCAGAAGTGGTAGAAGCGGAAGTGGAATAAGTTCCCATAGAATCCTCAGTATCATTTCCCAAAGAGAGACTATAGTCGTCCGAAGAAGTGGTAGCACTGGTATCACTGGTAGCACCGGTAGGGTCGTCGAGCCCGAAAGAACCTTGGGAGGTCTCATTAGAGAAAGGAGGATGGCCGTAGCCACCCTGATAGATTCTCCCGTTACCCTTGTCACCATCATCGCCGTCATCCTCCTGATTGACGTACGAGACCTCCTCGTTGGTGAAGTTCGTGAACGTGCTCTCTAGGTCGTTAGGATCTACGGGCGAGTCATCATCTGAAAAGTTGTCCGTTTCCCCTGACTCCATGCAAGGACAGGAACACTCGCACTCACCACCACCCCAGATCGGTGGTGGTGATGCTGGGGGTTGTGGCGGTGGTGGCAATCCAGTGGAATCCGGATCCACGATAACGCCAGGAGGTTCTGACGGTGGCGATGATGTTCGCGGTGGTTGTCGTTGCGTGGGATTGATGATGTTAATGCCGGGCGGGGTGTTAGGGTCAGCGCTGGTTGGTATCGAGACAGAGAGTACGTAGAGGGGCCGTGAACCCTGAATGAAACCGGATGTGTTCTCGGTGGATATGGTCAGGTTCAGCAGGAGGTGAGACTGAATTTTTGAATCGGTTGACCTCGGCACCTCCACTATCTGGACTTTCTGAGTTAGTGGTGATTCTTTTGGCTTGTTAGCTGATGGGACGTTAGACTCGTTTGGCACTTGGGGATCATGCGATGCCTCATGCGGGTTATCGTACTCCTGGGACTCCTCGTCGAAGGGCTCCTCGAGTTCACGTAGAAACTCCTCGTCCTCGTCGTCGTCGCGCGTTATCACGCGAACATCTTCGGTTTGCTTGTGCGACGATATTGTCATTGGCATCTTAACCTCGTTACCGAGTGAATACGTTTTTGGATCTTTCGAAGACCCCACCGACTCCTGGAGCGTCTTCTTGGCTGCACTGGCGTCCTCGTCCAGATACAACTTCACTATCTCCACTTCGTCCGGACCGTAATTGTAGACGGGATAGTCTCTTTGGAAATCTTCGGATCTCTCGGGGATGACGACCTCGTCGTCGCTCGTCACCTCCTTGGACCTCGAGGATGGGTTCTCCTCCACCGGCAGCTCCTTGGTCTCTTTCACAACGCCATTGGAACTGTCGATTTTCGATATCTCCAAAGTCCCACCTGAACTCGTGTTTTCTAAATCTTCATCAAATTTTCTTTCAGCCTCCTCAAGTTGGCCATCCGTTTCATCGGCATTCCCAACGTCTTCTTCATCTGCTAGTTTTACGACTAAGGGCTGCGCTAGCGGCAAAGCTTCTCTACTGCTTTCTACATTCAAGTCCTCCAGGTCTACTTCTACTGGCTTAACGACATCCACCCTGGACTTACTTACTGGCAAAGTTCGATCGTCCGTAAGCGAGTTCAACACCTTCGTCGAGGAGCTTTCAGACTCCACTGACTCAACTGTCCTTGTACTGGACTCACCAACAGTGCTAGCACTACCACTGGTATCATAATCCCGAGTACTGGACTCTAAAGAGACACTATCGTTCGGATCAGTTCTCAAGGCACGACTGTCGTAGGAATCTTTAAAAGTGATCCTAGGTCTCTCGGTCTCTATATCCGGTACCCGATCGATGATCCACGATCGATTGCGATCAATCGATAAATCCCCCTCATTGTTATCCCTACTAAGACTCTCGTTCTCACCAGCAGTTAACCCACCTAGAGCATCTACGTCTTCAGGATCACCCGATCTAACGGAAGTGATCTCTTTCCCACCGAAAGCGAGAGTAGTCAAAGGACCTCTAGAGTCATCGGAAGCATACGATGCATAGATCGGAGATGATCCATCAATAGCGTCAGTGATCATTGACGAGGACGTTATCGAATGATCGATCAATAATGAGTTAGTAGGATCTTCGGTACTGGCCGAGAGTTCCCCATCCACCGGAAGTGATCCATGAGTCGGTTCATCGTTACTCCCTGGGTAACCATCATCGTCATCATGCTCTCCATGCGTACCCAGACCGGGATCTTCATGCAAAAGGACTAAACTTTCGGGCCTTACGGGACCGTCCGGTGCCTCTTCGGCATGTGAAGGGTGCAACACTCGAGCATGCTGGTTAACCGTGTCTCTACGATTGCGTCTGTACACACGTTCAAACAAATGATCCTTGTAATTACCTCCTGAAGATGACTGTTGTCTAGGTCGGCTCGACGTGGACGTCTTGTTTGTTTCTGTGCTAGCAGCTTTGGGCTCAGTGTTATCGCCCACCAGGACGGTGCACGCTTTCGTGCCTTGGTAGGACCAGTTAACTATGTTCGAGGCTGTAAAGACAAAAAACATTCAACGTTACGAGGTTGGCAATTAATCTTTTCCCTTCTTTGCTCAAAAGGGTAGGTCCTTTCTTTTTTCTCAACATTATTTTTTTTTTCTACTCCACTACCAATTACCATGTATGGAACTTACCAGCAACGTAGGTTAAGGCTGCTGTTAGGCATAGGGATACCATTATAACGACTATGGCTATGAGCTTCCAGCTGCACCAGTCAATTCCTTTACGGAAGTGACACCGGATGCTCTGTCTTCTCATGGGGATCATGGAGGGGGCATGCCCGTAGGGCAACGGTACCCTAGAATCAAATCAAATAAATAATTCAAACGGTTTATCTTAATTAGTTACACGATAGTCGAGGAGCTTTATCGAAAAAAGACGACAGGCGCTCGAAATTCGGTAAAAGTGTCGTCCAAACTGCTGGAAAAGTACTAAGTACGAAATGTGGAAGACAAAAAATAGTTTGGACAATAATTTTACCGAATTTCGAGCGCCTGTCGCCTTTTTCGATAAAGCTCCTCAATTATAGCATCACTCGCTCACATGATTTTCATTCGATTTATTTGAATCTCGCGCGGGTCAGAGGTCACGTGTCCGTACAAATTTTCTATTCGAAATATTGGCTAATATTTTTTCAAAGCGTTTTCAAGTCGCAGGATCAGGGTCCACAGTCTGTATCGCTGATCGGAAGCACAAAAGTGACCTCGAGTTTGATTTACGAAAGACCATGAAGCTCACGAAAATATTTAATCTAGATACCACGTCACTAGGGCAAGATCGAAATTCTTGTTTGCTTTTCTTCGGACGTTCAGCTTAACTGTTGAGAAGAACCAGAAATCAGTTCCCGAATGCCTCTGCAGATCACGAGAACATTGGTCCAGTATCCGATCGTGAAAGATCATGCACCATTCAACGTGATCATCCAGCATCCACTTTACTTATCATTTCTTGGTCTTCACGTTCGTCCAGATTCAAGAGTCTCTCTTGGCACGTACTTTTATGCATTATTCCGACTGTCCCATACAGACTCCAAAAAAAAAGTCGCGTGGTGCGAATTTCTCGAAATGGCGACAACAGTTTTCGGGGAAAAATTTTTCTAGACTCAATGTAGCCTGAAACGTTTTCTACGGATTCGTAAACTTCGACCAGCTGACTATTTCACTGCAAACGTTGACTCATTGTCAGCATGCGCTCAATGGATGATTCATGAGAGAGAGAGAGAGAGAGAAAGTAAGTGTTCATTCACAGCCCCCGTTAAGTAAGGGCGACCCGTGAAAAACGTTTACAGTAAGAAAACCAGAGAATCAGAATTCTCCATCCCGATGAAAGATCGCCTTAAACTTCTTACCTGTCCATGTTGTTCTGTAGCTCCACCTTTATTGGACTGTTACCCGTAGACTGGTTCTTGTTGTTGTACTCATTCTTCGGTATCTCTGAAAGCAGCGAGCGAGAGAAAATATTATTTTACGACGATGAGACAGAAAGAGCGATTTCGTGAGAAAGAGTCATACCACCATGAAAAAAAAAAAAAAAAAAAAAATTATATAGTAGCGTCGATACAATTCACCTAATTTTCTTTTTCTTCCATTTCTTCGTCAATATTTAAAAATTACGAAATATATATTCCATCATCGCGATACACGTACCACTAATGGCTTGACTGACCGACACGAAATATTTCACGTTTATTGGAAAAGTATAACGTTTACTGTCCCACACGATTAATTATGCATATTTCATTGTCAGTCGTGAAAAATCGTTAAGGGTTGTTTCACTCTCATTATCCCCTCTGCCACTTTCATCCCCTACGTATTCCGGCCCTCCGCTCCCTCCCTCCTCCCGCCGCAGTCACGACGAGCCTTTCACTTACTCGATTCGCCTTCGAAGGAGCCACCCGAGAACGCATAGTTATTTACGCGGCGCGTTTCCATAGGTATTATCGAGGGGCAACCCCGGTCATCGATCGAACGAAGGAGGAGCCCTGAAAGGAGTCTGAAGAAGAAGAGTGCAAGAGGGGGAGGAGGGGTGCCGATGGGCGCTGAGCAGGTGGTAGGGGGGGTAAATTAATTATGACAGAGGTGAAATATAAGTTTCGGGCAGGTCCCCTTTCTTTGTTGCGTGGCCCGTCTAATATTCCCGGCATGCAAGAAGAAGCCGAGGCCATCAGCCGCGTCATTTTGCTTCTGCTCGGACCAAAAAGCCCTACGAGCCCAAACAGCCACGTGGAGACACCCCGTGTTGAATCGATAACCTTATGATTCACTGACTATGAGAAACGGCCGAGTTTCAATTTCATTTTAGATTCTTTTTTTTTTTATTAGCAACCACTGAAACCTCCTGCGCGTGACGTAGAAGGTGCAGGGGGTCGCTGAGGTGGATGAAGGATGAGCCAGGAGGAAGGCACCTCGAATACACGTTCCATCGTGAGGTTCGGGGGCATTCTTAAAAGGTTGACCGTAATTATCGACTTTACGAACGGTTGGCTCAATACCTTATGACGGACAGGGAGTTGAGTCAGGCTATACCTGAAAATAAGTAAAGTTTGTGCACATAAGGTTGGAACCCGTGGGAAGTCTCCGATATCCCAGGGTTCACTAATTGCAGGTGGTATCGACATATCTGTGATTATGGCGTTTAGGGAGATATTATAGCCCAACCCCATTCTTCGACCCTTCTCGGTTCCTCGATGCCCTCCGACCCCCACCTCACCCTCTTGCCTACCTTCCTCTGCTGAAGTATTTTATATAGCTATCCCTTACCTACATATGTATATGTATTTACTAAACTCTCAAGCGGATTCGAATTACACGAACGGTGCCGGGAGAAATCCTAATTGACGGTCAGCAGACCTTTTATGGATCGACAGATCGCCGCCATTAGATTCGTAAAAAAAGTTCTTCGATCGTCTATCAAAATAATCTTCGATTCGACTCATCGATACGATACGCAATATTCGGAATCGTTCGAAGATACGATCGCGTTCACCAATGGAGTTTGGGAAGTAAAGAGAAATTAAAAAAAAAAAAAAATAAAATAAAAAGATCGCTTTCCTACAACTTTTTACAGGAATCCTTAAGGGAGGGTGGTGGATCTGTTTACGAAACCCAAGAGATGTTTACTCGAGACCTTCTCACGCGCAAGAGAGTAACTGTCAAAAAATGGAGGGAGAGAGAGAGAGGGAGAGGGAGAGGGAGAGAGAAAAAGAGTCGATAGCCGATATCCCCATAAATCACGTGAAAGGAATCCGCAGGCACTCAAGATTCTTTTGTGACGGCAATATAAGTGCTCAGTGGTCGTGGCAGGACACGGCCCGGAGCTTTGTCTAAAATTCTCATCCTTGGCGCCATCCAACGAAGGGATGGACCATAAATAAAACACTCGAGCCATCTCCCTGGGATTTAAACTGTTCATAGACCGAGCGCATGTACAGGGTGTTCGAGTAGTAAAATTACAAATAGGTACACAGAGCAATCCATAGAAGCTACACGTAAAGGAAAGATGGTTAACTTCTGTATAAGAAGAGAAAAAAAAAGTGCTTTCACTTCACGAAGGAAATTCGAGCAACGACGGACGAGAGAAAATCCAGAAGTCCCGAAGGACCCGGAGCGACTAAATTGAGTGACAGGAGGAACCAGACGTCTGGCGATTCTCGTGAAGTATTTTACAAACGTGAACGTCCGACTGATATCTTAATACTGTTTATCCTCATCCCTTAAGAGGCCCAACCCTCCGAGTGCGTAAGAGAGATAAGGCAGACCCAAAGGGCCTTGGATGGATTTAACGACGCTGCTGTGGGTCCCGTGTAAAGATATCTAGACATTTTCAGGGCCGGATTTCGCCAGGAGATAAGATAAAGACTCCCCTGCGGTTCTTGGTAACAACCCTTATTGACCACCCTCTTGGCTTTCCATGTCAATGCTGATTAAGGTATTCGGGATCCTCTGTCAATCGGTACTCCTTAAGAATTCTCGGCTCTACCTTATCGACCCTGTACTGGCTTACTCCGATAGGTCGGTACTCCTTATCAAAATAGCGCATTAAATTATTTCGAAGCTTGACTCACTTGGTATGTTGATGAAGTTACCAGACGGCGTGCGCACCAAGCAGGACGGCACGAAATCAGGATCGCGCTCGTGATCGGATGCTGCGTGACTTCCTGGCAATCTTCCGTTCAATCGGCTCATTGTCGGATTACGGGGTGGCACATCGGGTGGGCCCCGTGGTGCCGCGTTGTCCAACAAACAGCCTGGAAACAGAAGAAAAGGAGGCTTAGAAATGTTGGAGCATCACCTTATATTCAGCGGTGTAATAAAATGGGTCCGAAGGCCGTCGAGAAGAAATTCTATAGAGAGAACGCTGAGATCTAAAATAGATAGGCGAGATTAGGTAATCCCGGCAGGTGTTGGACTTTCGAGAGAAAGGGTTGCCGGGACTTAATCTGCCGATTTAGTACGGTACCAAAGGGGTGGCTATACGCGCGCGCCTTAGTCCCGCTATCTTGGATCAAACGAGCCGAATCATCCCTTAAATCGTGGGACTGCAGTAAGTCAGCGGAGAAGATGGGCCACTCGAGATACCGTTCTTAGGGTATAGAAGGCCCCTGGGGTTGCGCAGGGGATGCACGCGACACAAACAAATGGCTGCAACGAGTCGCGAGACCTGAACTTTACTCGGGTAAATTTCTTAGGGGTTGTTCATCCCCCCCCCTCCCCCCAATACTCGGAGCATTGTATCGAGAGATTCGAGCAGCTTAGGGACACCGTAAGAAATTCGAGTCGCGTCATCTGCATCGAATGCCATTCAAGTACCTCCTCTTTCGGGAACCGAAACGATTCCAAAGGTCCTTCAGGCAATAAAGGGCGTAGAATCGGGGGATGAAAAAAAAAAGACCCATAAGACGAACAGAGACAAGAAGACTGAACTCTGATGCGTGACGTAGACCTTTGTCTCTTTCCTTCGATTCGTCCCTTTAACGCGACTCTCGTCCATTCCCCATGTAAAGCATCACCCGCGTATCGTCAGACCCAACTCGATGTTCAAAACCATCAAAAAATGTCTGTACGATTTTCGCGCAGTCCCAGACCCAACGTGTCAAGCTCCAACAGCCGGTCGCCTCTAGCGAAGCTAATTCAAAAATGACGAATCGTTCAGTCAGAATAGGAGCCACACACTCGAGCAGTCGTTATTCTTATTAATAGAAGGTCCTGCGACATAAACGAGCAGGGACCTCAGCGAGAAGGGTCCTATTCTATTCCAGAGTCTTCCTAGGATCGCACGAGTGGGAGAGGACTGGAACATCCCTCCCTTGATCGTCCTGTCGTCCAGGTAGAGAATTCATAAGGACAAAACGTGCTCCCGTCTAGCTTCAAGGTATCCGGAGGAGCAAGAGAGAGAGAGACGAAAGATACAAAGATCGAGCGCGTCGAGTACTCGTGGCGACAAAGGGGATGTATATATGTATACGTAGGTTCCTTCTGAATCGAATTATAGTCGGCTCGTTGATCTCGAACGGGAGCTAGGAGTAACCTGGAGAAACCTTGAACGAATCCTCGGCCAGGTTGTTGTCGCACCGGGCCGAGTAATGGATGTGCGCCCATTGAAATGGACGTCAAAACGCGTAACATAATATCCAGGGTCCTTACGCGCAAGAGCCCATGGCTAATGGAATTTATTAGAGGAACCCAGTGCAACAAGGGTGCTGCGTTCAGGTACCTATACCTAGGCTCGTGTACTGTGCCTAGGCTATTCAACTCTCAGGACTCGCGGCTAAGGTAGTTAGGTAGGTAGGTAACCTTCTCTTCAGCAGGAATCAAGAGGACTCTGAAGACGAGGCGCACGGGGCTGCCAAAGGCTAAACGGTAAACAACACTTTGGCTCAACGATCTTCGAGCTTTTACTCTGCCGAGAGAAAAGAGTCTATTTATTGATCAGTTTCTCTCGAAGAGTTTTACAGAAGCACCTTGTGTGCCTTTGCTGCCTTGGCGCAAGGTACCTGGGGTAACGTGTTACGCGCGAGGGCCTTTAGGATTTTTTCTCGTTATGAAATTTCGTCACTCAAGTACCACGTCGACGAAGACCACTCGAGAGAGCGAGAGGGAACGTGCGTGTGTGAGGGAGAGAGAGAGACTCTCGGCATCAGAAGAAAATCTTGAAAAATGAAGGGCTGCCTTGTGCCGAGGGTAAAACACGTTTAATTGGGATTTCCGAGGGAGTGGGTGACCTCCTTTCCCTCCTTTCACCTCGCTGCCGGTACAAGCTCAGAAAAGCATCCCTGACCCCGTGGTCAGGCCTGCGCACTTGCAAATCTTCCGTACCCGAGCCCGACTGCACCCCCGTCGAATGCACGACGGCATTACTCGCACAAGCGCGAGTTGGAGGTCTTCCCCAGGAGCGTCATCGCGGTATAACGTTAGTTGCTACTTGAAATATGAAAGAAGAGAAACGGGGGGGGAAAAAAAAAGAAGGAAACTCTCGAGTGAGCCAGAGTGGACTGGACCAGGTATCTTTTTTCGCCAGACGAAATATCAAAGGATATAGAAACGAGAGTATCATTAGTCCCGTATTAGAATTTCTGAGCAAGTATCCAGCAGTGACCTGAATTAAGGGACGTTTTTCATTGGGAAATCCACGGGGCGCATTGATCCCCAAGAAAATAACAGCTCTTAGGAGAAAAGCGCCTCTCTCGCTCCTTCGTCACGCGAAAGTAGTGAAATCTTTAAAGATCCCTGGCACGCGTGTACGCGCACGGTACTTA
>JARQSV010000641.1:65921-76723 GCA_030142285.1 Calameuta idolon
CTCTCTCGCTCCTTCGTCACGCGAAAGTAGTGAAATCTTTAAAGATCCCTGGCACGCGTGTACGCGCACGGTACTTACGCAGAGAGCGTAAGGAACACGAGATAACGAGGGACGCTAAACTGAAGACGCAAAGTCCAGTTTGGACAAGGTGCGCAGCTGCGCCACGTGCAGGAAACACACGAGAAATGTGCCGATTGGCCACGCGCTGCGCATCGCGGAGAAAGGAAAGAGGCTAAAGGACCGGTTTTACTTGCTGGAGTTGCGAGATGGGAATTCGTAATGCGCCTGCTGGATCCTTGGGATCGGATGGGAACGGAGAGAAGAAGGTGCTAAGCAAAGATAAAGAAAGGAAGGTGGGAGGGAGTCGAACCACCTACGGTCACGGACACGTGTATCCTACCAGTCCATGTGTGTCGACGGAGGTTGACACGGACATTCGTGTGTGGGCCGACACGTGACATCGGCGCATTGCACTGCAGCAACGTTATCTCGAGTGATCTGTAGGATCCAAGGAGTCGCAAAGCGAATCAGGCTAAGAAGACTTTGATCGCTGTGGACACGCGTTAATGTCGTATGGGGAAGCCCTGCGGTCGGGACGTCCTGCTGCCGTACGAAAGACGTGCGCGTTCCTAATTAGCCGCGGCCGAAGAGCCGGATCAATAATCTAGAGGCGAAGCGCAACAAAGGGATCGTGAGATCGTGCAGGCGTGGAGAGGAGAAGCTAAAGGAGAGAGAACGAGAGAGTGAGAGGTGTCACGTGAATGGAGGAGAGAGAGAGAGAGAGAGAGAGAGACGTTTTGTGAACGGAGAATAAATTCCAAAGCCGAGCTTCCTTGAGAAGGTTAGGATCGATTGCTCCCTGTAGGAGGTCTTCTCTCTTTGTCCGAGGATCGACGTCCTTGCAAAGGGGCTGAGAGATCGAAGGGTAACACGGGGGGGGGGGGGAGCGGGAGATTGTGCGTTTGGCAGGTCGCGGATATTGGATGGCAGGAGGGATAGGAAAGATCTCGCGAACCCACGGGAGGATCCATATTCGCGTTATGTAGGTCAGACCTAACGTGCTTCGGGTACGACTAGACGAGGTTCCAGGTTGCTTTTACAAAAGTCCCTGATACTTAGGAGCAGCCACTTCTGTGTTTCTAGAGATTCTACTAGAAGCTGAAGTCGGCTTTGCCCTAGCGAGGGCTGAGGTTGTCCAACCCCTAAACCCCTACAGCAGGGTCCTTGCTAGCAATTGGATCGCGACTTGGTCCTAGGTACCGCGAGGGTGGACGAGGGGGAGAGGGCCATCCCGGCCAATCAATAATCACACACCGTGATAAGCACGTGCTGCTGATGATAATTAGAGCTGCCTTCGAGTCAGGATCAGCTGGATCATCTTTCTCTGTATTCTTTCGCATTTCGATTTAAAACGCAACTGCAGTCGATATCATTTCACGGCCCCTGACCGGCACCCTGGGTCGCGCCTTCTCCGACGGATCTAAAAACCCGAATGTGTGCCGGCCCTGGAGTAGCTCTGGAGGGTTCAGGCAGGAATACACGGCGCACCTACTACCCTCAATTTGAACTGGGTCCGAACCGAGCCCCAAAAAGTTGTCCGCTTCCAAGATCGTTAAGCCGCATTCACAGGGCACGGTCGGATTCCCACTCTACCCGAAAGCCCTATGAAACTCGAAAGTAGTTAAAGTGAATAACTTTAACGCGACGCAGTGCGCACCGCGAGGGGGATGAGCGAGGGAAGAAGGTCGGCGCATTGGAGGGTGGGAGTTCGAGATGTATATATATATATATATATATATATAGAGGGTGGTTGAAATCGTGTACAGGGGTTGCGCGCACGCTTGGTTAGTAACCTACGCGAATTCTCTTCAAGGTATAGTTGGACACGCGATGTTTTATTATGTAAATTTAATATCGACTGTGACGTCACGGGTACCAGAAGGTAGCACGCGAGAGGGATGCGTTTTGGGGTTCGCGTGTTTCCTACGTATTTACGTAATACGTGTGCGCCTCCCCCCTTCTATGGGGAGGTGTAGCTGCGGGGCTGGGGGGGGGGGGGGGATTCGCGAGACGCAAGGAGTTGGGCGCCTTCGCCGTTGCAACAGGGTGGATTTTAACTTCGCGAGAAGAAAACGAAAAAGGGTGGGGGGGGGGGGTACGTGACTAGGGGAGGGGAGGTGATAAAGCTGCGACATTTGGAAATGTCAGCCTGATAAATACGCGACGATAATGGCCCGAGCCCGCTTCTTTCGCGGGGATGAAAAGAGGGTGAGGGAGGGAGGGAGGGGGGGGGGGGCGGGAGGACTCCTGTGGAAATTCCACGGCCAAGACGACCGACCACTCTCCCTCTCCCCATTATCCTCCCCTTCTGTCACGGGTACGTGTCACACGCTGAGAAATGTTGATAAATAATTTTTGCGGGGATTTAAAAAATAAGGGATGATTGGATTTTTGAAAAAAAAAAAAAAAACACTCACCCCTCCCGCCACCGTAACAATACGTGTACTCGTTGTAATCCATAGTTGGTCTCTTGAGCAATCCTTCGCCAGGGATCAGATCCAGCAATGCCGTAGGATCACGCATCTAATCGAGAATTTCTTTTTTTTCTTTCTTTTCCAGGTGTCCTGACACTATTATCTCAATTTTATCATGATTTCAATTATCCGCGTCCAGCGGTAATAAATACTGCGGGTAGGACGACACGTGAAACGACTGTTTTAACAAGTCACAGTGGTCTGCGTATATATAAACGATCCTTCCGGCTGATCTTCAAAGGGGCCGACGCCAAGCAAATGCACGTTCTAAATTAAACTCTCTGATGTTACACTGCACCGAGATAAGAGACGGGGCTCATTGCACCTGTTCTCTCGGATGATCACTTTCCCCGTAAAAAAAAAAAAACGAAAGGGAAATTCAACGAGAGGAAGAAAACCGGAGCGAATGACAAAACAAAAAAAAATTGGAGTTACGGTGACACACGAGAACCGGAAGATGGGTACTCCGATTTCTGGGCTTCTTTTGAGAAAGAAAAAAAAAAGAAATACTGCTCACCACTTAATATATTTTCACACTATGTACAACACGGAGCGTAAATTATTTTTCACGTCAGGCGATATTTTGTCACTTCAAAATTTAATTTTTTTTTTTGATAAAAAGATTAATTTCCAAGTTATGTCATTATTTTATTTACGAAGATTAATTGCAGCCACGCGGTCCTTGATAATCTGCGCATGACTGTCGAGAGTTTCCCTTAAAGAGAGAAAAATCGAGGGAGTAAGAAACACGGGTAAAATCAACATCCGTACGCGTGCGCATCCGGCGCTGTACTGAAGATCCCAGCGAGTAGGACTGTCGACACTGAGCTCGTGTCTCGTGTGTGGGGGTAGAGTCAAGGGAATGGGAAGAGTAAGGTAGTGGGGGTAATTTCAGTACGGGGGTGGGAAAGGTGGTGGGGATACCTAAGGGAAAAGGCCAACAAGGCGACAGCCGGTTCACGATGATCTCCTTCCATCCCGGCATGCACCATACTTTATTTTACAGATTTCTCCATAGAACCTTATATCCTTCGGATACTCGTAGCACAGGGTGCGCACTCCTTTTATTTTTTTTTTATTATCTTTTCTCAAACGATCAAGAAAAAAAAAAATGTGGGGTTCCGAGATCTTACCTGCTTCCGCTCTTCTCTCCGCGTCACAAAGAGTATCCCTTTATCTCGTTATACACCCACTGCTCTTCCTTCGTCGAAACGGAAGCGGATGTAACGTTCCAGGAGAGATGGAAACAGTCAGGATGTCTCCACCATAGGATCGACCAAATCACGCGCATACCGCATTTTACTCATGGGAAAGTCTACGTGATTTTAAATAATAAAAAATAGATTCGTGGGTGTTCGCCAGGGTGGTCCCGAGCGTAGGGACAGGTGTGCCATGGTAATACGAGATCTCTATTTTTTTTTTTTATTTCTCTTCCTCTCCATTTTTCAAATTATTTTAAACTCATTCAAAAGTCCTATCAGTCTTATATTCAGTGGGCACGGAGCTTCCTGTACCAATAGCCGTGACACAGACTACGAAATACAATTGTCATATCTCATGGAGTTTATGTCTCAATAACCACCCCGAGTACAGTGTCTAATCCCATAATCTACTATCGGTTGTAAAATAGCGAGTTAAGCCAATAAAATTGGAGGGTCGCTAAGGCGCCAGGCTAGTTTTCATGTAAGGGCGAGGAGATGGTAGACACGCACAATACAGTTCCCAGTGGCAGAGAGAGAGAGAGAGAGTCTATAGATTGTTGTTGGCAATGGGCTCGAGTACGGCGGTCCAGAAACCCCATGGGGATGCTGCATCTGCATAGAGAGGGACGATGGTTACGTAAATTACAAGCGCTCTGGGCGATGACTGTTCCGCGCGTCCAATTGGCTGTTACAGAGTCATTATAGAAAATTACGGATCGTTTTGAATTTTTGAAAAAAAAAAAAAAAATTTACAGGGATGCATTTCGTACTTGGGCCGAATTTAATTCACCGTTACCCGATCTGGATTATACATATGGGATATTTTCGGCAGGACTTTTATAGAATTTTCCTTAAGGATTTTAGGAGACGAAGCCTACCTCGGGATAGGGGATGAAGGAGAAAGGGTGTGTTCTGAAAATTCTGCAAGAACGTATGACTATAAGACGAGAAAGGCATCCATTGACCGGATGGATGAAAGGAGTCGGTCCGTTCTACCCTTTTCGAAATCCATCCCTAACACACGGGCGACCCTCTATCGTATAATATATATATATATATACCTTGAACTACATTCACCAACCCATCTCCGAACTCGTTGCACGTTAAAGCAGCGCCGGACGCGCCGCTCCGCCTGCCATCTGGCCGATACGCAATCCGACTTAACCTTTTTTTTTTCTTTTTTTTTTTTTCACGTAATCCCAGACGTTTTCCAATCTCAGATGAGAAACTTTTCAACCCCTGCTATTTTCTACGTGCAGTTCGGATATACTCCTGAGCTGGACCCGAGTGTATTCCATTCAGTACGTATACATATCTGACCGAAAATCGTATTTCAAGATCTCATAGATGTCCCGGAGGATCTACGCACCGTCCTGCGCTTACTGGCTGTCAGGATGAAACTTTTTAGGGGACACGTTTAAGGCCCACCATTGTGAATTTTCTTTTCCTTTTTTTTTTTTATTCGTCTCACAAAAAGATTTTCATCGACTAAAACCCGTCTCGACACCCGCGCAGATATCATCGGGCCGTTACGGCCCTGGGAATTGTCCAGGCTCCTCATAAGGGAGAAAGAGTAAAGAGACGTGGTAGGAAATTTTGAAAAAAAAAAATTAAAAAAAATTTTTTTCACAGTACTATCGCAGAGTGATTAAATTTTGTAAAACCGTTTCAATTCTTTCGATAAATAAATCAGCAGTATTTTACGAGAGTGCGATCCTATGGTTTTCAAGGGGGGGGAGACCTTCGACGTCCTTTCGCGACTTCCTGCAACGGGAACCTCCCCAAGGAACATGCATATTCAATCGCTAAGCCCACGCAATGCTATTCGTAACGCTAGGCTGTCACCGAAAACCGGGGGACCTCAGTGGCGAGTTAACCGAAAACGTTATTAGCCCAATGCATGAATATTTCAAGCACGCGAATTACGTATACGAACGATGTCCGATATACGTTTCCGCAGCTGAATCTCATATTCCGCCACGAAGCACACGTAGACTTCATTTCGAAACTGGAGTGAGAGTTTCAAGATCACAGAAAAAATTGACGTTTGGTCCAGATCGAGTAAGAAGAAAAAAGTCATCGACTGATTAAAAAAAAACTTTTCATTCAATTCATACCGCATAAGGATGCACAAATAGACATCTAAAGATGAGAATGATCTGGAGCAAGACCAAGAAGAAAAATTGACCACCGAGGAAGATGCTGGGGATTCTTCTTTACCGACCGAAATGGACCACCAGATACGGATCGAGTAACTAAAAACTGGTAGCGTCACTCGGTGGAAGAGTTACGACGCACCGAGTGCACTTGGGTCCAGGATCTTTTGTGGAGGCTGTGCATTTGTCTTGCGCAAGGATCAGGATGGAAAGGGAATACGATGATTTTTATAATAAATAAAATATGGGTCCATTGAAGATACTAATGGTGTCGCGTGCAGAGTCTGATAATGGAAATAAATTTACTACGATAAATAATTGGAAAATTCAGATAGCTGCTTTGCAGTTACGTTGAACGGGATCTGCCTTTCGGTCATTTGCCATTCGATTCCTTCAGGATTTCTAAATCTGCACAGCAGCCGAGTGCGATTATGCTAATAGCCATAGGACCGGCTTCGTTTTAGGACCAATCTTGGTCCCTTCTTCTCGCTCCTCTACTTTGGTCCTTCGTTACTGTTTACTCTGTCCTTTCGAATCCTGGTCCCCCTTTTTCACTCTACTCAATTCTGCCTCCACTCGAGACTCAACTCCTCGACCCGTCCCCATCCCACCTTGCAGCAGTCCTACCACCACAACTGTAAATCTCAAACAGAAAATCACTGGAAGGACGAGAGTTCGCATTTTACATAAACCTTTTTGGTAAACCAGTACGCCAAATCCTAGCTAGTTTAGGTGGCTATTGGATGCGGGAACACGTACGAGCCACGTCCAAAATCTGGGTAGCAAATGCTGCGAGTTTTCATGAAAATATTTTACACGTGCTTCTGACACCCCCTGGCATCACTTTTTTCACCCCTTCAGCGACACGTGCCCGAGACTGATTTTTTTACGGTTAAATGGATTTTGAAAAAGAAACCGAGATATGGATCTAATTTTTGGGAAAAATCTTCGCGAATCTTTGAATTTGCGTATACAGCTTAAGTGCGTTAATTAAATAGAAAAATTGTTGTATGAATGAAATTGAAGTTTTGTTGACATGTTTTCAGTAAGGGTCCCCTGGGTCGTGTCGGCGAAATCCTTTCAACTGTCAGTGGCCCCCATTGAATCCGGCCGATTATCTAATGCAAAAGGGGTGTGGACGGGCGGGGACAAGGGTAGGTGCCAGGGATACCAACCACCGGGGGAAAAATAATGTACAAATGGTAATACGAGTGTAGAGAAGCTGGGACCCCTGAAATGCTACATGTGAGCCAGTTACGAAACGTTGGAGAATCGACTGCTGGAACAACCCCTGCACCCCTGCACCCCTGCACCCCTGCCTGCTGCGACATACGGTGCCCCCGTATAGATATACCATATAGCACATACTGTAGACACGCTATAGTTTGACACAGGCGCTGTACAGTATGTGGAGAACACGCTAGCCGAAGGCACGAGAGAAAGAGACGGTGGAGAAAGCGAGACAGTAGATATGATAAAAAAAGAAAGGAGACGAAGGGCTTTCCCTGCGAGTGAAAACAACCCTTTCTCGAACCGTACCAGCCCTGGTCCCATTACAACGTGTCGCTTTATCCTACACCGAAAAAATGGGGCAGGGCCTCCTCTCCTTCCGGAGGGTCGTACGACCCAGAATTGCAGGGCTGCCACTCAAATTGGCCCGACAGCGAACAATCGGCCTTATTACGTGGCATTTGTCAGCGTGGCGTTTCTACCAATATTAGGGGTTGCCTTTTAGCCCACCCCCCCATGCGCGACACAGTTTTACTTCATTTTTTTCAATATAGCGACGGTAACGTAGAGTCGGATAAAAAAGAAGACAAAAAGTGGTTAGGTGTAAAATTTTGGAAAAAATTCAAAGAGGCCGACATGTGGTCGCATCGTTACGTGTAAACATTTGTATAATCGAAATACATCTATAGGCCAGGTCCATCGGGCGTGGCACGGACTGACGTGTGTTCGGTCGGAAGTGGGACTTACCGACCGAGCGGCTGATTCGACTCGACGTAATTGGGCCGCATAATTTTCCCTGTTACCGACATAAGCGAAGCAGAGGAGCACCAGAGTCTTGCGTTTGAGTAAATTCGACGTAGCGTCAGGACTAATGACGTCTTTAACGGTTGACTAAAGCGATTTAGCGAATCAGTCGAAGACTCGGGCAAGTACGCCCAGGGCAGAATGCTTTTAGGTCGAACACGACTTACCACTATGCTGCTCTAATTATCGACTAGCGAAGCGACGTAGAATGTCAACACAGTGAAGCTCTTCTGATTTCAGCCATCGGCACCACCCACGTATCCCGGGGAGTCGGGACTGTACGCTCCGGTGGCGTATAGAGTCTCGTTCTTCTTTGGAAAGAGAAAGAGAAGGAGAAAGAAAAAATTGACGCGCCCTGAGACTCCTTCCATCTTTTGTGTTTGCCTTGGCTAGAGGAGAATGTCTTCGGGACCTTTGCCCACTTTCCTTTATTGGACTCCTTATTTCGGCCAGACTTTACCCACTCGAAGAAATATCCAGCGTATCAGCACGCACGACTATTGACCGTTCGTGCTTCGGCGATGCCTCCTTCGCCTCTGACTTCTGCATTTGACTTCATCCGTCTCGCTATTTTTATAGCCGACGCCTTGGCTCTCTTAGGTTTTTATCTCCTCTTTCAACAGTCAAGGACAGACGGATGGATGAGGGATGATGGACCAGACGAAAGTGTACTTTGCTATTTTTTCCAAATCTTAGCGAGGATCGTTTACGCGATTGATGCGAGAAGGGGGAGTGGGGGGAGGATGGAAGAGGGAGATCAAGAGGGTCAGGGACGACATACTGAGATTGGGATTTTTAATATTCTCATTGGCACCACCCACTACACTGCTTGTGCCGAAAGATTTTATCAGTCGAATACAAGATTCATCTGGGACGGTTGATCGTTTTTGGTCCTGGATCCGATTACGTCCCTTTGTCCAATTCTTTCTCATTCCAGCATAGATCCGGCTATCTGTCTATCATGTTTCTCGGTATTAACACGAGAGACTTTGGATTTTGGATACTCGCGTGCCTGAGCTCATCCCGTTCGGAAAAGTTTGCCGATCCATCCTCCCACACGTATCGGTATTCCAAGGGCCTCCTCGAGTTCCGCAGGTACTAAATACTCGGTTACCACGAGCAACCGGTAATTCCCTTTGTCTCCCTTTCTGATAAAATTAGGACAATCCCGCGCAATTAAATTTCATTTCTTGGTATACGTGCAGCGTATGTATAGGGACGTGGGGGATTTGCATTCGTAGAAATGTCTACCAACACAATAATGTTACGTTGGGAGGTAGAAGGTAATGGTCCATTGCTTCCAAGTATCCTCCCATGCGTGGGCGTCGATTCGTCCGAGAACTTAGTCTCTGCGTAGGACAGCGCGCGACAGTCGTCAAAAGAGTCCCAATTTCCGAGAATGATAGATGGGCCTGGACACAGCCGAAAACAAGGAATCCCGTTTGAGGATTCGGCATAAGGTCGGAGCCAAAGGTAGGTTGGGGATCTTTACGAGCCAAAATAGTTTTGATCCCCGAGACGAAAATCGAGTCTGCGAAGCGGGTGGGCAGGGAACGTTAAGATCGTCCACGTCGGAGTCGGCACGTGGTGAACAGAGGGGCCGTCGCGACGCTTCGCCATGGCAGATCCACATCTTTGAATCTGGTCTGCACGTTTTGCGAATGCCACCCAGAGTGCGATGGGGCCCCTTCGTGGAGAAGGCCCCATTGTTGCTCGAGGAGAATTTGCATTTTAAGGGCAAACAATCGTCGCGGGGTTCCACGGCTGCCGGACAATGCCCAGTATAAGGCCCCGTCGTACTCCGGGCCCCTTTTGGTCACCAGACGCCCCGTCCTGCCGCGTTAAAATATTCTTTCTCTTCTTCTCATTTTTTTACTTCATTCTCTCGCCTCCTTCCGCCTCTTCCCTCTTACACTTTAGGACCCACAGGTATGATTTTGGGCCCACTACCTACTGGGACGTCTCTCAAGGATCCCTCGTGTTTTTACACGGTCAGGATGTTTGGAGAAGGCATTTCGAGGTATCCTAATTTTCAAGCCTGAACAATTAGTCCTCTTTTCGGGGCCTTGTCGCGTAGGGCCCAATCGGTCTCGTGCTATTATCGGCATCTTATTTATTTGACCACGTGGTGAATTGGTAGGGTAAACAAGAGCGTCGGATCGATGGGAAAATTTTCTCTTTCGAGGTATCCGTCTCCGTTCTCAGGTTAAGGGCGAACGGTAGTCCAGGGGTTGGCAACTGTCGTTTCCAAAGGGTTGATCGGCTAGGGATTTTCTGGTGGCGCCCCGAAAAAAATCACAGCTCTTTTATTTGGGTTATTTGTAAATGAAAACAGGTCAGGTTGCACGAGATGGATCCCGGGTAGGGTTAATGTGGGCCAGATGTCCGGGCCCATGCGCAGGTTGCGGGCCCAAGATTTCGTTCTTGAAATATTCGGACACAGGATCATCCTAGTCCTCTTCCTCGCCTTCCGTATGTCGTGCGGTGCACACATTAGCATTAGGGTAGGAAGCTCCGCTCTAATATTTTTATTCTCTTTGCTGAGCCAACGCGCGCGCATGCCAGATTTTCTACGGTTGCCATAGGCAGCGCCCTTATATTCCCAAAAAAAAAAAAAAATTAATACAAGAAAAGGGTGCAACACGCGTCACGTGATGACCGGCATGTGTTTCCCCCATACACTGCAACTTCCGGCGCCACTACGTAACGCCACGATAGTCCCTCTGAGCTAAACAATTTTTATCTACTTACGCAACCTTTGACCCGACCCACTATATCCACAGACATATCCCTCTGCTGTACGTACCTGTAACACAAAAAAAGACAGCAAGGTTATAAATAGCCGTGATTTTATAGAATCGATCGATAACATTTTA